>PISX010003727.1:0-132488 GCA_004024625.1 Mellivora capensis
GGGGGAGGGGAGGAGGAGAGAAAGAGGAGGGGGAGGGGGAGGGAAGGATGAGAGGGAGGGGGAGGGGAGGAGGAGGGGAGTGGTTGTGCAGGAGAACTTCATCCTGTGACAAAATTGGTCCCTTCCCAGAAGGAAGGAGAGTCCGGTTGGCACTCTCTCTACAGGGCCCCATGGCTCTCACAGTTCCCTCCTTCTCATTTGCAGCCATGCTTCCTTCCCTCTTATGATAGGACCGTGTGGAAATCAGTCCAGAAAGATGTTGCCGTATTAACTCCCAACAAAGACGCCCCCACAAAGTTAAGACTACAGCTGGTGCAGTGGAAAGAGACCCTCCAGGCCATACGGTCTGACCCTCTGTGAGTTTCCTAACATTGCCAGAACCAGGGGCCATGAGCTGGGTGACTTACAACAATTTCTTCTCTCCCGGTGCTGGAGCTCCAAGTGAGAAGTCCAGGAGTCAGCAGGTCCTGCTCCTTTGGAATGCTCTAGGGAAGAAGTCTTTGCTTTGTCCAGGTTCTGGCTGATGTCCACAATC
Organism: Mellivora capensis; assembly: GCA_004024625.1. Taxonomy (NCBI): domain Eukaryota; kingdom Metazoa; phylum Chordata; class Mammalia; order Carnivora; family Mustelidae; genus Mellivora; species Mellivora capensis. Next base: position 536 of record PISX010003727.1, read on the forward strand.
CTTGGCAGTCCTTAGTGTGTAGCTGTGTCATGCCAATGTCTGCCTCTGTGTTCACATAGCCGTCTTCTCTCCACCCTGGGCGTGCGTACAAGTGTGCACCTGTGTGTGCACATGGACACCTTAGAAGGACACCCCTTATTGGATTTGGGCCCACTCTTGTCCAGGATGACCTTGTTTTAACTTGATTTCATCTGCAAAGACCTTACTTCCAAATAAAGTCTTGACCAAGTAGGTGGTCATTCTTTGAGTGCATCTAATGATAAGGCATTTATTTACCATCTTATAAATTTTGAGAGGCCTAGAATATATTACTAATACTCTTGGCACCTGTTATAGTTTTACAGTACTTTTAGCCTGAAAGATTCTTAAATTCTAGCCTAAATTTTCCTTTTGAATCTTAATCCAATGCAAGCAATGATTTCGCCAAAAGCCTTGGACAGAAAGCCTTTCTTTACCACTGACTGACCTCTTTTCCAAAGGCAATAGGCGAGCTGCTGGGAGGATCCTATCCCACGTCACAGTTTTGTGTGTATCTCCAGTGAGAGAAAGAGACCCAGAATAATCACAATAAAATACTCACAATTAGCATCCCTAAAGGACTCTTGCCTTCAAAGCCCTTCTGCCCCCTTCTCTGGCATATGTTCAAGTTCACCAGCATGCTTGTCCACCCCCTCGGTTTCCTTCATCCCCCGTAACCTCATTCTTGTGGACTGAATACATTTGTTGCCTTGCCTCACACACTGTAGAAGCCAGAGAGGCCAGAGTGGCCAGAGTGAGCCCTAGATGTACATTGAGACAGGCGATTGTGTGTGTGTGTGTGTGTGTGTGTGTGTGTGAGAGTGTGTGCGTGTGTGTGCATGGGTGTGTGTTTGTGTGTGCACGCACACTGAGATTGAAAAGAATCTGTTGGGTTTAACTGATGCATTCAATTACCATGATGACTCCCTCCCTGGAGCTTTCCAAAATAGCCAGATGTACCAAGTGGACCCCCTCCAGTTTTTGCCTTTGGTTCAAACTGCGAGCTGGGGACCGGAAATGGTGAGGATTATGGAGACGGGCACAATGGAAGAAATCCCTAAGCCTTGTTCTCTAAGACTCAGCCACCATCTCCTTCCACCAGGACACCAATCAGACTGTCTCTGGCCTGGAGAGCCCTGGATAAAAGCGAAAAGGCAGATGTGGAGGAAGCAAGTGTGCTGTTGCTTCTGGGAGGCCCCCTGCCCCTGGCCAACCCACCCACCTACGGCCTCTCTTCACTGCTAGGATGAGCAAGAAGAATCAAACGGGAGAGCTCATTTAAACTTATTGTAGGAGGAGGGGATTTTCTCAGCCCACTGGCCTCTTCCTCTCAGCTGACGCTGATTGTCACCGGCAGACACCTGCCTAGCCACGGCTTTTGTCCCCGAAGGCCAGAGAAGCGGTATAGGGTCTGATTCCTGCCTTCTCCATAGTCACAGACACGTTACATCAGCCCGCGTGGCTGTACTAGATGTCCGAGACTCTACGCAGCTCCGTTCATACCAGAAGGCGTCCTCTGAGCTTGGACTGCCAGTGGGAATGAGCCAAGAATGGATGAGGGTGTATAGACAGCCAGGGAGGGGAAAAAGCCTGATGGCAAAAGCCAGGAAGGCAGGGAAGTTGGATCCTAGTCCTAGCGCTGCCCTTAACTGCCTTCTGATGCAGGCCACAGTCATCTCACCTTAGGGATTGGACTTGATCCCTAAGATCCCCTCTGGCTCTCAAGTCCTGCCTGGGGACGGACACTCCCGGGAAGGAATGAGAAGCCCTGTGTCATCTCTGCCCTCGGGTAAATCCTAGGATTGGTAAAGGGAAGCAGCTGTTTTGCTAATAGGGACAGAGCTCTGGGCCCGAAGATCACAAAGCCAGTTTCATCCTAGGTGTTGACAAACTGTGTGACCTTCAAAAGTAATTAACCTTTTCATACAACCAATTCTCTTTGAGAGGCACAAACCCACCCTCCATCCGTCTTTAAGTTTTCTCTGGAGAAAATCATCAAGGTAGATGGCATGGCTGGCTAAGTTTTCCTTTTGTCTTTACCAGCACAGAGTCGTACCATCTCCAACAGCAGAGGGGAGAAGCGTCCCCAGCAAGGGCCTCGTATGTGCTCCAACAGGGCATTTACGCGAGTGGCCGTTGGTCGAGGGCTCTCAAGCTGGCTAAAAGCAGTTTGTTATTTAATCCACATTTTCGGTGATCACTTTTTGGTGATTCTGATTCAGTGGGTCTCAGATAGAACTTGGCAACCTGTACTTTTAAAAGTGTATTGAAAACGTGGCATGGGGACGCCTGGGTGGCTCAGTTGGTTGGACGACTGCCTTTGGCTCAGGTCATGATCCCGGAGACCCGGAATCGAGTCCCGCATCAGGCTCCCAGCTCCACGGGGAGTCTGCTTCTCCCTCTGACCTTCTCCTTGCTCATGCTCTCGCACTGCCTCTCTCTCAAATAAATAAAATCTTTAAAAAAAAAAAAAAAGAAAACGTGGCATGGGTAATTTGGATGCTTATCCAGGGCTAATAAGCACTGATTTATGCATTCAATTCAACAGATTTTCATTGTGTCTCTGGCTGTATGGGATATAAAAGAAAAACGCATAAGGGCTGGTCTGGCCTTGGCTTTCTAGGAAATCCTAGCAACTTTTGCTACCGAGAGAGGCAGACACGAACGCTACAAACTGTAATTAGGTAAAACTTGGGAACCAACCAATTAGAATTGAGATGAGAACAGTCAGGATGGAGGGTGGCCATAAACAATCTGTGTGACCACATCAGTATATTGCCAGGCAGGATATATTTCTGGCTGTAATCGATTTGATGAGTACTCTATTTCCGGGTGGTATGGGCTCAGAAGAATGATATTGGAGTGGAATCTTGAAAAATGAGGAGGATACAGATATATCTTTGTATCTATTTAGATTAAAGTAGTTACAGAAGAAGAAACCAATAAAGGATAGATCATAAAAATAACATGTGTACCTTTAGAAAGAGGGAGGGAATAGAGGAGGCCAGGATAGGCATGAGAATTCTTTGAATAAATCATGTTTTATAGATTTGTCTTTGGAATTATGTAAATATTTTTACATAATCTTAAAACAAAATACAAAAAAAGCAATCCCTAAAAAATTTAGAAAGTAAAATGAAAGGAGGGGAAAAAAAAAGAACTTAAATGTATATCCAGTTGGAGCATAACCACACCAGGAAAGTATTTCAAGTAACTTAAAACAAGGGTGTATTTTTTATATCCCTAGTGGGACATGCCCTAAGTACAGAAAGAACTACAAAATGAAACAAAACCTGGAGCTATTTTTTGCAGCTGTGTTGGTGGTGGTGGTGTTCTATTGTTGTTCTGAGGCTGTAGGTTTTGTGAACCTGTACCATTGTTTTATGTGTATGTGTTGGCATATAAGCAATTATATGAATGTTATTGAGAACAGGGATTTTTTAAAAAGATATTTATTTATTTACTTGACAGAGAGAGATCACAAGTAGGCAGAGAGGCAGGCAGAGAGAGAGAGGAGGAAGCAGGCTCCCCGCCTAGCAGAGAGCCTGATGCGGGACTCGATCCCAGGCTGAGATCATGACCTGAGCCGAAGGCAGAGGCTTAACCCACTGAGCCACCCAGGCGCCCCAAGAGAACAGGGATTTTTATTATGGGAGAAAGGACATACTGATGTGATGTGAGATTGTTGAGGAGAGGAAATACCTGTGGTTCTGCATCTGTCTTGGAAATATTATTATGACATCCCATTATATATTATCTTTTAAAAAGTACATGTTTAGTGGCTCTCTGTATGGAAGAGACTTAAAAGAAATGAACAAATTCGGTAGCACAGAACAGCCCTAGTTCCCAGATTGTGTTTTCTAAATACCATTTTCTCTTAAAAGGAAACAAGATTTCTTAGAGAAATGGCTGATGCCAATCCAGTGCAGGAAATATACAAGATGAGTCCCCCAAATCTTGTCATATCAGGAAGCAAGCTACATATTAAACACTACTGGTGTCCCCATGTTGGAAGGACTCAGGATCCTACTAGATTAGATTCTCACTGGCCAGAGATGGGATAGCTTAGACATACCAGGATGGATAATAACTGCAAAGGGTTGAAATTCACAACAACCACATTCATATTCTTGAGTTCATAATGATATGTCTCTCGGTCATTGGAGGAGCTATCTCATTATTTTTTTTTTAAGATTTTATTTATTTATTTGAGAGAGAGAGAGAGCACGAGACAGGGGAGGGTCAGAGGGAGAAGCAGACTCCCTGTCAAGCAGGGAACCTGATGTGGGACTCGACCCCAGGACTCCAGGGTCATGATCTGAGCTGAAGGCAGTTGCTCAACCAACTGAGCCACCCAGATGCCCCCTATCTCATTATTTTTAAGTTGATAAGTAAAAGAAAAAAAATCAAGCATTTATCCTGTTTCTCATCTATGGTCGGTATTTCAGGTCTATCAACTAGACGAGGGGAAGTTTCTCTGTATAAAAGCATTGCAACCAACGAAGAAGGACACACAGAATTAGAATGTCACCATTTTACAACCCCTAATTAGGATTGCCAGATTTAGCAAATGAACATGCAGGACTCCCAGTTAAATATAAATTTCATCTGAACAACAAATAAATATATATATGGGATATACTTACACTAAACAATCATTTGTTGTTTATCTGAAATTCAAATGTAGCTGGACATCCTGTATTTTATTTGGCAACCTGACAATAAGTAAATAAATGTAGACAATGATCATTGATATTGCTAACATCACAACAAAAGGACCAGCCAGACACTGTGAACCTTCTCATAGAAACACATAGCATGGCCTGTGAAGTAATTTTTGTCAAATTATTGAACCTGAATCAATCAAGCCTGCAGATCTAACTATCAATTTACAGGAAATACAGAGGGACAGAGGAACATGTTAAATGATATGCAATCAGCAAAATCCAAACTGTCAGAAACATTATACAGCAAATGGTCTAATCTCCAGACTAAAAAGTAACAAGGGGAAAATGGTAGAAAGAAAGAATTGAAGAGGAACCTATAAATTAAAAGAGACTTAAGAGACATATCAACCAATTGCAAAGTGTGGACCTTTTCTCGTATCATTTGCAACAGAAAGAAAGAGATGTAGACAGAGAGACATAGATAAGACCAAGATTGAGTTTAGTATTATAGCCTTATTTTTACATTTTGGGGGGAGTATGATAATGCCATTATGGTTATTAATTTTTCAGAAAGTCCCCCTTTTCCAAGATACATACTGAAATAATTTAACATGAAATATGAATTTTTTCAAAACACTTGGGGGGAGAGATGTGGTGGGTGGCATGTAGAGAGAGCAAGAATGACTACATGTGGATCACTGTTGAAGCTAAGTGAGGCATTCATTATACTATCTTGATACACGAGGGCTCATTATCCTGATATTTATGCTTTTGTATATACATAGGATTATTTATAATAAAAAGTGTTTTTTTAAATGAAGGGAATCTCTGTTGGCTGATTCTCTGTGGGCTAGCAGGATCTAAGTACTTGACCTATATTAGTTCATTTTAATTTCACAAAGACCAAAAGAGGTAAGTATTATCTTTATCTCTATTTTACAGATGAGAAACTGAGGAAGGGAAGGTCAGATAAGTTGTCCAAGGTCATGTAGGACTAAGTGGGGAGTCGAACTCCAAGCATTCTGAGCCCATGAGCTTAACCACCAGTCGTCCCCTGAACTGGCAAAGTGGTTTATGTGCCTTGGTATGTAGTTAGCCCTTGGGGGGATGCGGCCCTGCGCTCTCCGGCATGTTGACCTGTGCTCTTGGCAGTGATGTCCCGTTGTTGGTGTGGATTGTGCTCTATGGGCATTCAACTTGAGACTGGCCATTTGACTTAAACGGGCTTTAAGGTGGTGTCCCATTATGAGATTCTATTGTTCTTTTTTTTTTAAGATTGTATTTTTTTTTTTTTTAATTCCAATGCCTAGCCCACCATTGAAGATTCTGGTTTTTCTCTAGGGTGGGGCGTAGGCAATGGTATTTTTTTTTTAAAGACTACATTCATTTATTTGACAGACAGAGATCACAGGTAGGCAGAGAGGCAGGCAGAGAGAGAGAGGGAGAAGCAGGCTCCCCGCCGAGCAGAGAGCCCGACGTGGGGCTCGATCCCAGGACCCTGGGATCATGACCCGAGCCGAAGGCAGAGGCTTTAAACCACTGAGCCACCCAGGCGCCCAAGATTGTATTTATTTGAGAGAGAGAGAGCATGGGGAGAGACAGAGGAGAGGGAGAAGCAGACTCCCCACTGAGCAGGGAACCCAGCACAGGGCTTAATCCTAGGACCCTGAGATCATGATCTGAGCTGAAAGCAGGTACGGCCCAAGATTCTATGGTTCTAAGTAGTTTTCGTCCCTGTGAAAGTGAGTCCTGAGTGTGATATGGCAATTCTTCACCTCTCAGAGCCATGGAAGCAACTAGGAGAGAAACCAGGAACCCAGGATGAGGCCGCAGCAGGGGAGGGAACTCACCAAACCTGGAGTTCCTCAATAAGGGCCCATCTGTCCCTTACCTGGACCTTCCTCTACAGAAGGCAGTGTGCCGATCATGCGCCCTCTGTTTTCCAGGTAAGCTCATTGGTCTAAATATTTGCAAAATGTTTTCTTCAGCTTCTGGGTATAAACGTGGTTTCCTTTATAAAATACCTGCTCCTCTCCCCAAGGAAATCGTGCCTGCGAGTAGTCTGATTTCCAGGACTGCAAGTCCTCCAAGTTGGACCCAACCCTCCCCAAACTGTCATCTTGCTGAGAGCTGACATTCAAATGTCTTCCCTTGAAGAATGGAACCCAATTTCTTCTATACTCAGCCCTCCCCTTTCACTGAGTACCCGCAGCTCTTTTGCCTCACGAACCTGCTTGAGTAGAAGGATGTGGAGGTCACAGTCAAAGGAACTGGACATGTGGGCCACATAGCAGGTCTCTGACCTTGTTACAGGTGCATTGGCTTTATCAGTTTACAGGAAGGAAAAATGGGTTTATATGAAAGTTCTTCCCCCCCCCCCATTGGGGACAGTCTCATGGATTGGCTGACACATATGTCCTATTTTTCATAACTCAGAACTATCTTTGGAGCTGCCAAGAGTCAATTCCAGCTCTCTGTTTGGATAAGATGGAGGTTTCAAAGGAAAGTTTTCCTTGGCAAAACCTATGTCTTGGCTCAAACAGTCCAATGATGAAAATACCCAAGACCAAAGGCGAGGCAGGGCTGCTTCCAATTACTGGGGTTGAGCTCGTTGGGAATAGGTCTCATGACATTCCTTGGATTGGGAGCAGACAGCATTTTGATTAGTAAGCCAGAGGAAAAAGAAAGAGATCATTTCTCCACTATTTGGTGGGCTTTCCCAATTATGGAAAGGTAATTCAAGTCTTTGGTGATGTTGGAAGTCTTCCCATTGGAAAATTCCCTTGGAGTTTTGGTGCTGGTGTTATTCTGGAGCATCAGGAGTCTGGAGAGTTCTGGAGAAAGTGAAGTCCGAGTCGTCCAAGGACTAGAGAGGACATCTCGGGCAAACGGCCCTTGCAGATGTGTTGCTTGGGACTTGCCCACATGCCTCAGAAGTGAGGTCCAGCTTCTCATGTGACTTGAACTCATTACCGACAAAAGAAGAGCAGCCTGGGATGCTGGCAGAGCAAGTCAAACATCTCTTCAAGGCCAAGAACCCAAAGAAGCTTGAGTAAAGTCCATAGAAAATGAACTCAGAAGGAAGAAGGGTGGGGAAGAATGAGAGATCTCTCTGGATGGCAAGCCCATACTTTATTTTATTTTATTTTATTTTTGGTTTGGCTGATGATCCTCAGCCACTGATAAGGAAACTGATGCTATTGTTCTAGGCAACTCATTTCATGCAGGTCGGGGTGGAGGGGGCACTTGCCTTTTGATCCCTAACACCACCCTGCACTCCTTTCTGAGCGTGACATTTGCTGAGGCATTTGGATGGAGATGAAATGAGGAAGCTTTGACTAAAATAAGTCGTTTCCACTTCTTCAAGTTTTATTTCTTTTCTTAATTTGCAAACTGCTTCCTGTGGCTTAACATCTGCCCTTGGATGGCCCCCTCTTCATCCCCAGGCCCCCAGCGTCCTCAGAAAGATGGTCTAGACCTGTGGGTTTTCTCATCATTTATGGGACCCTGGGCTGGCCTCAGCCATCTCACTTAGAGAGAAGGGATGCAGTTCCTTAGCGCTTTTCCCAGTAGGTGAAACTATGCCACATGACCAAATGGATGGTCATCTTGAATACAATCTAAGATCTACCTTCAATAGACACAGTACATATTAGGACACAGTTCTGCGATCCCTTTACAAATGCAAGTGTTCAGGTGAGCTGTCCTGACACTTTCACACGGGCTGTGACTGGCTTGACTCTCAGTTGGATCACAGTTCCCAGCTCTGCCCTCAGAGCAGTGGCCACTTACCAACATTTCCAGTGACCCTCTCCTCACAGGTTCTGCCGTCTCGATGAGAAAATGGAGGGGGCCTTCTGCCTGCTCCTCTCCAGAGACCAGACTTCCATGCAGAGGGAGGTGTGGGAAGGCAGAGAACCAGCAGTGTAGAGTTGTCCTACCAGGATAGCCCCATCCACGATATTCTCTCTGGTACTTCCCTAGCCTTCCTTAGGCTTTCTGCAGTAGAAGAAAGTGTCCGTTAGGAATCAAACACTAGCAGGGCTGAGAAACTTCCAGTTTAATTTCCTGAAGGAACACAAGAAACAGCAGTGTTGTGACAAAACACTCCTGAGAAAGATCTTTAAGGCTAAGGTCCTTTGGACACAGATGGGAGCGGGAGAAGGCAACAGGCCAGGCTCTTCTCACCTCTAGTGTGAAGAGCCCACCCATCCCGGTGGACAGGAAGGAGCACATTCCACTCCTTCCTCCCTCCAGACAAGGACTCAGAGGCCAAGGGCACCTTACGTACCTCTTTACCTTTCTCCTTATTCTTCTTCTCTAGGTTCCAGCTACTTAAACTGTCCGCTAGATCAGGATGTCCTCACCCCATATTGAGGACGACTTAGTAAAGTTGATTTTTCACATTTGGAATGTCCCTTCTGTACCATTTTGCCGAAGCTCGCCCTTCCCTGTTCTAAAATCTAGCTCTGTCACATCTCCTTCTGGAGCTCACATCACTCCTGAACACCTACACCGACCTTAGGGTTCAACTTATCACAGCATCATCAAAAGTCAGAGCTGGGTGGCCTTAGAGATTACCCAACTGTCTCATGTTCCTTTGGGGAAACTGAAGCCCAAAGTGGGGAAGAAATCTGTGGAATTGTGAAATGAGAGAGTGATACAGCCCTCGTTATAAGTCAGAGTTCGTACCTCCTGGGTGAGGACTCTTTCTTCTGTGTGAACTTGTCTTGCTTCTTTTTATCACGCATTTGACCCACATCCCCATTAATCTCTAAACTTTCTGAGGGCTTGTCGCCCCTCTTTTTCATGTTAGAGGCTTCACAGTGGCTAAACCAATACCCGACACGTTGGGCACATGACATACTACCTTATTTCATTCCGTCTCCGTAGACACTCTCCAGCAGCAGCAGAGATCTAACTGATTGCCCGGAACACATGATGAAACTTTGATGCAGAGAATTGGATGGCTTATCTGAGGACATCTAGAGACGTCAGCTCACACGGGAGAACAGAAGGCCCTGGTACCAAATAACAACGCAGAGGACAAAACTGATTGTTACCTAACAAGACCTGTAGCCAGGAGAACTCGGATGCTCAGAGAGGATGATGGGGTTCTCATGGTTCAGTGCTCTGTCTGCTATTTCCCTGTGGTTCTCTGCTTGCCGGATGCCTGATTCAGTTGTACTGTCTTAAAATGGGCAATGCTCGGAGGCATGGCTGGGTCAGGAAGAAGGGGCTTGCCATTAGCCCTGATTGTTTAAGCAAACTCTAATTCTTCTTTCCCAGCACCCCGACTCTCCCCCCACCCTATACGCTTGCTGCGTGCAGAATGCCTGTGGGTTCCTAAGGAAATGCGGGGCTCCCAGACAGCAGGGGCTTTCCACCCCTCTCCCAGCCCTCCCCATTTGGGCTGGAGGGAATGCAGTCACATCATTTGCATTTATCAGGGAGAATATACCGCCTTGTCTGTAGCCTTTAGTCTGACTGAATTGCTTTTCTGCTTCATGAGACACACAGCGCGCCAGCCCAGCGCTCCCCTCTCCTCTTTACTTTGCCAGCATCCGCGTAACCCACTTTGCCCTCCATCGCATTTATCATATTGATCGTATAAGAAATAGATCATAAGCAGAATGAAATTACCGAATGCAATGATCTGGGACATCCTATGGACCAGATCAATCTTGGGGCAGCCAGGAAAAAAAGTCCCTGGCTGTGACGTTTTCCAAAGTTGATTTTCATTGCAAATAGGAATTTCCATTAGCTAAGGTACCCGGCGGGGTTGGGGGGAGGGGTGGTAGGGGGTGGCAAAATAGGAGCTTGATAAGCCTCATAAGGCTCATTCATTAGGAAGGAGACTTCCTTAGCTGCAACTCATTTGAAATGGATGTTTGAGGCTCTAGTTGTCACAATATCCATTTTCTCCTGCTTATCTCTCATTCTCCAAGTTGTTCTTCTTGTGTGTGTGTTTGGGGCAGGGCGGTGATATCGAAAAAAGGTAAGATTCTCACTTATTTAGAAGACTGTCAAGGACCCTTTCTAATCTCCTGTGAACGCCTGGAATGAGCCTGGCTGGTCTTTGTCACCCTGGCCCCAGCCTGTGTGTTTGCAGTGTCTGTGGGAGGCTGGAGTTTTAACAGCACTGTTTGTAGGGGACAGTGTGGGACTTGTTTATTAAACCGCTTCTTGAAAACCTAAGCTTGAAGCCCCCACTCCTCCCAGAACTGAGGCTCCAGACATGACCTCTGCCATAATAAGAACTTTCTCCCTGTCTGGAGGCAAGGCTGGTGAGTTCAGCTGAGACTGGAAATCCAAGTGAACAAGGTCCCTGGCAGCCTGCCACCCCCTCAGACTGAAGCAGAAACCCACAGTGGGAATGTGGTCCGAGGCCCCGGTCACCCCCTTCCCACTGTGAAATCCATCCCCAGACGCTGAGACTCAGTGCTATTGGCTTTGGCAACATTCGTCATGCCAATAAACTCATTGAAATTAAAGAAACCAGAGGGGAAAGGAGAGCAGAAAATAGAAGGGGGTGAGGACAGAGAGAGGGAGGAGGGTGTACAAAGAACAGCAGGGAAGAGGAGCTGCCCCTAAACCCTCCAGTGAGCTTAATGGGAGAGATGTCACGGATGCCGAATGGCTGAGTTCATGGAGAAGAGAAGGCACAGGCATGAGCAGACCCCCTCCCTACCCCCAAACACATCTCTGTCTGCTCCCGATTCTGCTGAAGCTTCTATACTCATAGAAATGTCTCTGGAAAGCTTCCCGTGACACAAATGGCCAAGGAAATGCACATGTACATATACACACACACACACTCCACCACCAATGGGATAATGAAGGAGAAAACACCATGAAATAGATCAACCATGACCACGAGGGAAATATACCAGGCCCTTAGGACATGTTTAAACCAGAGGAAACCTGAACTGCTGAGCCTCTGGGCAGAGCAGGTTCCTGCTAGCACCACTGTCCCCCACCCCAGAACTGCTCTGGAGCTGTGTTCTGCCCTGAATATAATTCCGAGAGTTCCACAGTTTTCTAGAATGAGGGATGCTGCTAAGAGTTCATCCAGGCCAACTCAGCATTGTTTTTTCTGGATAGATGATTGCCTCTTCTAATTGTTTAAAAAAATTTATTTAAAGATTTTACTTATTTATTTGACAGACAGAGAGAGGGAGCGAGCACACAAGCAGGGGGAGCGGCAGGCAGAGAGAGAGAGAGAGAAGCAGGTTCTCAGCTGAGCAGAGAGCCCGATGCGGGGTTCGATCCCAGGACCCTGGGATCATGACCTGAGTAGATGTTTAACTGACTGAGCCACTCGGGCACCCCTGCCTCTCCTCATGTTAAGGGCCCCCAGAAATGGTGGCCGCCATGTTTCACAGCTCGTGTCGTCAGAGAAGCCCTCTCATTAGCCGATACTTGGCTGTCTTCCTCGTCTGCCATGACTGGGCACAAGTACCAGCACCAGAACCCCGGAGCCCTGCCAGGATGCGATAAGGGAAACTGTCCGGCTGCTCACTGGTGTCTCCTGACGAAGCAACTCCTACTTCCATCACCTCTTCCTCAGCCTGTCTGCTTCGGCGACTGTCTTGACTTCCTGGCAGCCCTGTACCGTTCCTACGGCTCCCCTTCTTGCCTCTCGCTTCAGATGTTCTTCCACGGCTAGCAGAGAGCTCGCTTGTCTGTTACGTAAGCCTGCCTAATTTTGCCACCTACCTGCCTCTCTGTTCTAGAGATCAGATTTGAGACAAAGCTCATTTGCTGGGTAAGGAGGGTGCAGAAGGCGATCTGAGGAAATGGCTACTGATTATACATTAGCCAAAGTGAGGGTGGGAGAGAGAGCTATGACGGAGAGGAAGACCACCCCTAGCTAGCTATGACTGTGACGTCGGGTAATCCAAGAACGCAGAAGGGAGTTGCCAGGAACTTCTTGGCTTTTCAAAAGCTGGGTTGGGTTTGGTGGGATTCGATTTTCAAAAGTGGGTGCTAACATAACTGAGGACCATCACCCGAATTTAGGAAGGGGCTGTTTACTTTTCAAAGAGAATTTATTTCATAACCACAGGTTATTCTATGGACTTTTTTTAAAGATTTATTTATTTATTTGACAGACAGAGATCACAAGTAGACAGAGAGGCAAGGAGAGAGAGGAGGGGAAAGCAGGCTCCCCGCTGAGCAGAGAGCCCGATGTGGGGTTCAATCCCAGGACCCCAAGATCATGACCTGAGCCGAAGGCAGAGGCTTTAACCCACTGAGCCACCCAGGTGCCCCATTCTATGGATTTCTAATCAGCGGTCTCATTCATATTGCTATGTGTCGTAAGATGGGTCAGAACCATGGGTTTCTCAGGGTAACCTCATCCTGGCTACGGACAAGCATGGAGAAGCAATGCCCTCTTGGCTGAATGTGGCCATCCACATGTGGATACACACGTGAAAATGACATCATGCAACTGAGGGAGGGAAGCATCCTATCAGGGACCCTGCGGTGAGTTGGAGAACCTGTGTCATGTGTAAGAGGACAGCTGTAGTGTTTGCTGGGTTTGAGCCAGCTGAGAAATTATGTGGGCTCCGAGACTATTAATACAAAGGGACAGGGTACAGGGTACAGGAATGCTCCCCAATGACTCTACGGGAACCTTTTTTTTTATCAGCTAGGGCTTAATTTGAGACAAAAGGCTGTGAGCATAGGATTCCCGCCCTGTCCAGGGCCTGATGGATCCATTCCTTTAATGAAATGCACACAGTTTATTTTACCAACTCTAATTACGTGAAGAATGAGTGTCAGGTTTCTTTATCCTTCTGCCGGCCCTGAATCCAGGCCAACTTCACAAGACTTACGTGCACGGAGGCTAATGGAGCTTTTATTCCAATGAGTTGAGAGCCAACCCACCTTTATAGAGAGAAGAATATTTAAAAAAAAAAAAAAGGAAAGAAATACTTAATGTTCGTCTAGCGGATGAAAAATTTCACAAGATAAATTAAAGTGTTTTCTGGCTGAGCGGAGAAACCAGGGCAGGATGGTGGAGATAATTTTCCCAGGACTCAAAATGATTTATCTTATCTCTGTGTTCTTTAGACAAGAGGTTCCATTTATTTAGTCATTTATTTTATTAGTTTTCTGAAGATATCCCCCCCACCCCCCCATGTCCCTACCACCAACACAAGGACTCAGCACTTGGCATAGGGAACATGGGATGGGGAGAGGAGCCTGGGATCCAGCCTGCCATTCAGTCAGTCACTGATTCAATTGTGTCACATAACACTTCAACACTCGAGGCCGTGGGCTCAGATGGAAATGGTTCCAGTCCTCTCAAAACTAGCAACTGAATGGGAGACAGACTCCTAATCAAGCAAATATCATTCTCTGTGATAAATGCGATGTTGTATGCCCTCTCTGCCACCCACATACCCCAATAACAGGCTTTGAGGAAACCTCAAGAGATCATCCTGTTTAGTAGCTCTTAAAAGGGGGGAATTTTGTTTGCCAGGGGTCATTTGACATTTTTGGTGGTCGCACTGGGAGAGCGGGGAGCTGTTGGCATGCGGTGGATAGAGGTCAGGGGTGTCACGCAATACAATGCTCAGAACAGTAACCTCTCCCTCCCCTCCCCCCCGCCCCCGCAGAAGAACTTTCCAGGCAAAATATCAGTAGTGCCACTGTTGGCAAACCTGTGTCCTCCTGCTTCACACCCATCCTGTGCTTGGACCAGGCTGAAAACCCTCCCGGTCCTCTCAGATATTCCTGTTTGCTCAGGCAAGATCTGTGCAGGTCTGAGAGGCGGGATTTCCCTCTGCTCTTCTCTCGTCACTGGAGATAGGCCTGCACTTGAAAAGTAGCAATAATGAGTAAACTTTACTTTATGGGAGGTAGTCGAAAGCTCTTTGGGAGAGCAGCTCAAGCACAGAGTGGAGATGAGAAAATAGGATCCTGCCTCCGTGCCTCCCATTGCTTTTTTTCTGGGGCTTTCTACCACACGCAAAACTCCTCACTTGTAGAGCTCTTGGCAGTGGAAATAAATTGGGACTAGGTTGAGTCCTTAAATAGTTTCCCTTTTGCATGCCCCAACCATTATCCTGAATGTTTGTAAAAAGACTGCCAAGGCTTTTTCTTCGGATCTTCGTGTAACTGTATGTTACGTACCATGGAGTTATTTTTGAGCAATTAAGGCTCCCCATGCCAGATTTTCTCATCATCTACCAAAGGCATAAAGAGGGGGCCTTGTGTCTGGCTTTCCGAGAGAAGCAGATGGCACTTTGGGTACTGGCAGGAGACAGGTGTGAAGTTTCAGGGGCCGGAGGGCTTGTCTGGCGTACTATGCAAATTTAGCTCCATTTTGCATCCCTCCCAGGAGCTACAACCAAATGGAGCCCACTCTTACATCCTGTGTGTGTGTGTGTGTGTGTGTGTGCGCGTGAGAGAGAGGTGGGGTGGGGAGAGGGAATTGTGAGGTGAAGGTGTGTGTATTTGTATGCTGGGACAAGCAAGACCATCCACGTCTTTCGCAGATGAGAATAAAGCAATTCTTACGTAGTAAGGAAAGCCGTTACTTTCTCCAGGTCTAAATTGTTTGAAAAAAGAGATGGATAAATCCCTCGGGGTAAGCTCTCTTGGAGGACAGTGTGTAATTTCCCTGTAACTTGATTAGCCTCCGAGTCTGCTCACCAAAGGCGACACTGGCCAGGGTTGTGTTACTTCCTGACGTGCAGAAATGAAGGCTCTTTTGCTTGCTTGCAGGAGGCCGAGACCTGAGTAACTAGCTTAGCTGCTAAGAGTCAGGAAGAGGCTGAGTGGAGCAGTGCTGATGAATTCTTCTTACACAAAGACCATAGGTTAGCCATAGTTGCAATTAGTTATTTGTGTTAATTGGCTTATCCTGGACTGTACATACTGTATCCCTCCTCAGTAAGGGCACTGTGTGAAGGTGACCACATGCTGAAGATTTTTCAGAAACAGCTCCAATTCTGCAAGCTTTTTTTTTTCCTTATATTTTCCAAAGTACACTCATACTTGTCAAACCATATGTCCCATTTTTATGTTTTAAAAAATATGTTTCCTGTAACTATCAGATTATTTATTTTGCCATGGTAACACTCTCTAGTCCCTGATAACCCAGAAACCAGAAGGAAAAAAAGGCCTTACTTCTCTTTACTTCACAGATTCTGCCCTAGCTCCACACCAGCCTACCAATCCCAAGATTTCAGGCTGGAGAATTTCAATGCAACTTGCTAGGTAATCAGTTGCATTCTTCAAAGAGCAAGACTGACCACACCACTATTCACTCTTGCCTCTAATGATTAGAGTTTACTGGCTTTTACTGGAATGCCATTCCGTGCCAGGGATGGGTCATTTGTGGCTTCCCACTAGCTAACACATGTTACCATTTGGGCTACACAAAGGAATATGCATGGCTCAGTGGAAACTCTTCCCCATGGTTTGGTTAATACCATAAATTTGTGATGAAAATCACTGCCTCTTACTGAAGAAGCAACACATTCTTCTTGAGGGGCTTTTAGTCTAGTTGGAGAACATGTGCCATGAATAAGAAGGAGATGTACCATATTTGCTTGGCCTGAGCCATCTGGGGACCTGAATACTGTTGGCAGAGGGTCTGTACAGACAGGCCTATTGGTTCCTCACCAAGAGCTGACACAGTCACATCAGTGTTCACCTGGGGCTTGTGTCAGTGTTTCATGTCTAGTTGAGTCCTTGGCATTGAAGCCCTTCAGAGACATCTGTACAAAGACTAAGTTCCAGGCACCCACAGGGAGTGTAGACCATAGAGACAGCAAAGCCTTTCTCCATCTTGTAGGGATAGAATTAACACTGTCATCTGTATAGGCAAGTGGTAACTTCTGAGGTAATGACAGGGTCCTGGGAAAGCCAGGTGAGACATGATTAGATCACTTCACTCCTCGGAAGCCTTCAGTGGTCCACCCTGCAGGGACCATCCACTGGCAACTCCTTGGCTTGGCATTGATGGCCCCGAATGCTCTTGACCCCCACATACACTGGTGACACTGCCTCTCACTATCCTCACTCACTTGCTCCCTGGGGAGTCATGTATGTGGAAGTATACCCCAACCCCGGACATATCCCAAGAGCCATTCCCATGGAATTCTGCCTCTCTCCGCAATTTACTATTCAAGTTTCTGTGTTTAGATTTGATACCAAGACTGGGAGCAGGTCTGCCATGGGAGCACATTTGAAAGTGAATATGAAAGAGTGTAAGATGGTGCTGGGAAGGGGAAAAGGTGCTATAGAGTGATTTCATTTAGGTTCTGTTCCAAGCACTTCATATTCAGGCTTTTATTTAATATCTCGAGTCCTTACCATTTCCAAGTGAGTTAGCATGCTTAGTGGACTAACATCGTTCCCACTTTCAAAGTGGGGATGACCCTGAACCCATAGTCTTTACTTTTTGGCTTTCTGGTTGACTTTTACTGTTCTTAAGACAGCCTATGAGTCCTGTCTGAGTTCCTCCCTGGAATGGAGATCGTGAAAGGAACAGGGGTTCTGCCTGGACACCTAAGTAACCGGCCCCAGTACCACCTTGCAGGCCCCCCTTAATTCATACCAGCTCCACCAGGGATTTTCGTTCTCCTCTGGGGGAAAATCACTGCTCCCTTCCCTTAATCCCCCAGTGTTTTTATTACTTGTCATAGCTTTTCCAATTTTTATATGGCTTCTATGTGATGTCCTCGATGAGAGCTCCATCAGGTAGAAGCCATGTCTCTTTAGGTCTGTATGTCCTGAATGTTGCTGGACACAGAGGAGACCCTAACACATTCGTTGAAATCGTTGAATTTAGCTCATTTGTGCAAAGAGCTGAGAAAGTTCTAGGTCATGTCATTGTGACAGATCTTTGAGCTCTGTCCCAGGCGGGGTGTGTGTGTGTGTGTGTGTACGCGCATGCACAGGATAGAGGACCCAGTCGGAAGAGGAATTTGCAACAAAGCTTTATGGAAATAAAACTGACTATAACTAAGCCACTTTTCAGGGAGCTCAGGGATCTGCTTATAGAAAAACAATTCCAGATTGAAGCACAAGCTTTTTCTTGACTCAGTTGTTGCTTCCCTTCTAGGGGCCTCAGAGTCTTTCAGACCTACCACGTCAAGGTCAATACTGGAGACATAGCTGAAGCTCCTGCTGGCACCCCCTTCCCCTCTGTTCTTTTGGCAGATCTTCTCTCCTCTATTCCTGTGTCTCTGTCCCTGTCAACTCACCACTGAGTCGAGTTTCTCCCAAGACCCTTGGAGCAACAGTACTGAGGGTTGCTGGGACTTTCGATGCCAAAGTGGGCTGTGGCTGCACAGTATGCCTCTTCCTGGTAGCTCCGGAGGGGTCTGCATGGCTGTGTAGGGCACGTGGGCCGGGGGAGTGGGGTGTGCACGTGGACTCTGAAGGATCCTCCTGCATCTCTTGGGCACAAGGGTCATTCATTCGACATCTCAAAAATTTTACATTCTTTATTGAAAATGTTCCTATTAGGCACTGTGCTAAAATCTGGGATAACAGAGCCGAGATACAGCCTCTGTCCTGGAGGAGCCCTTAGGAGGAGACAAATGCACACGCAAATAAGTCTGGAGCAATATAATGAGCGCAATAGTCAAGGTACGGATCCGGAGCACAGAGGAGGAAGGGCGGCCAGACACAGAATGTTTGTTTGGTGTCAGAACTACGATAAGTGCATTGCACGCCCCCCAAACCAGACGGCATTGCTATGCAGTTGGCATGAGAAGTGGATTGGCAGCACGGAGAGAGCTCATCTGCAGAAGTCATCCCTGGGGAGCTGAAGAGCACTGAGGACTGCGTGAGCAAATCACGCAGTCGAGGTGGGAAGGCTGAGCCCTGGCCGTGCACTTGAGAGCCTGGGTTCGAACTTAGACTCACCATGTCCCAGCTGTGAGCTTTGCACAACTTCCCTATCCTTTTGGAACTCCAGTTCCTGCTTCACTAACGTGGACAGTGATACCCTGCTCTGCAGTGTGGACGTGAGAGTAAAAGTCAGGTGTGGATGTAAATGTCCTCTGGAATCCGCAGAGTGATAGACGCAGGGTAGGTATCATTTTTCTACTGTGGGAAGGGAGGGCAAAGGCTAAAACTGTAAAGTGTGAGGCAGGTGGGTCCTGCAGTGTGGGGAGGGGTGGGTTCCATTAGGATGAGTTTGTGATTAAGGTGGATGCTGGAGTCTCACAGAGGCAGTGGGCCCAGGGAGCGCGCCGCATAAATGCCTCAGCTTCACCGTGGTCCGGAGCGCTCAGACTCTCTGTGCCATCAAGCTTGGCAGTACGGCTGTTGACAGCTTGAGAGTGACTGCCCCGCTTTGAGATTGAGTAGCTGTTGAAAACTAAAGTACAATTTGATTTTTGCTGTCAGATAGAGTTAGACCAGGAGAAATTTTCTGCCAAACACATGTGCCATTTTGGGGGATGGTTTGTGATCATTGTGGCTTCAGGGTTTACATGTTTGGTGCCTGTCAGACGGATGTACAAATTCAAAGTTAGTTCTGACACTCGGAACACACAGAGGCATAATTGTGCGTCATACTCTTTACTGAACTTGTTTCCTGATGACACTGAGAACTCAGTGCTACCAATTTAAATGTGTTCAGGTATTCCTGATAACAGTGAATAAAGATACTTCCCAGAGCCATTACTTGCTTAAGGGTCCAAGTTTCCCCTCGGAACCAAGCAGGGTGCATGTGGGGGCTGTTGCCAGGCAGAGGAACCCAGTCTCCAAGCAGATCCAGGTGAATTGCAGGGAAGCAGAGAAGCAAACCCTGGGTTATTGTACCTGAAACCTACAAAGGGAAATGTATCAGGAGGTCAAAAGGCGGGAAGGTGCATTTCAAGTTTGGGTGCAGAGTGCAAAATGTGCAAAGGAAAATAGATGGGCGGGGACTAGGGGATTAGGCTGTGAGGAAGCCAGGAAGCGTGGGGAGCTTGCTCTCCTTCGGAGCCCGTGCACCTGCAGGGGTGGACCTGGTAGCTTGGAATACGGGTGGAAGTGGGTCTAGTTTGAGAGCATGTTTGAAATCGCTCCATCAGAAGTACATCCTTCCACTCAGCATTAATTCATCCAACATTTCTTGAGCATCTATTATGCAGAAGGCATGCTCCTAGACATTCGGGATACAGCAGTGATAAAGAAACTCAAAAATTGCTACTGTCATAAGTTAGCATTCTTGCAGGGTATGAAGATAAAGGAAAATAAACCATAAGCATAATAAACAACTAAATGTTATTAAAGGGCTGGTGCCGTGGAAGAAGAAAAGACAGTGTAGGGTAGAGGGGACTTGGGGAGAGTAAGGGGCTGAGGACTGGATGGGGGCACATGAACTTTGCATTAGGAAACTTGGGGGGGGGCAGGCTCCTTGACAGGTGGTATTTGAGCAATGATTTGATGTAGTAAGGGAGTGAGCCAAGGAGATTTCTGGGGAAATATTGGTTAGGTCAGAAAGAATAGCCAAGGCTAAGACTAAAATGGGAGATCTAGTAAGTAGATCATTTGGGCTAGACTGGAGTGAGTGGGGAATCCAGATGGCAAATCAGTAAGATATAAGGTCGGAGGGGTGCCTGGATAGCTCAGTTGGTTAAATGTCTGCTTTCAGCTCAGGTCATGATCTCAGGGTCCTGGGATCGGCTCCCTGCTCAGAGAGGAGCCTGCTTCTCACTCTCCCTCTGTTGTTCCCCCTGCTTGTGCTCACTTTCTCCCTCTCCATCTCTCTGACAAATAAATAAATAAATAAAATCTTAAAAAAAAAAAGAAATGAGGACGGAGAGGCTGGGGAAGAGGGCACTTTTACAGGGCTTATCAGAAAACATAACAGGGATGGTGGCTTTTATGTTGAGGTCAAGCATTGGCCAGTTTGAGCATCCTTTCTCAGGTACAAATGTCCCTAAGACAAATGCATGCCCGGGTGACTAACTGCTAATTACGAAAGCATTTGTCAAGGAATGTACATCTTCGTTGATAGGATGGAACTAGAACTTTCAGGGCTTCCTCCCTGTGCTAAAATGATGAAGAGGAATGGAAACGCAACTCTATATGCATCTAGCTCATTGCTTTCATATTTCTGGAATGAAAGAATTGAAGCCCTGTTTAGATTTCCTTTTATTATCGATGGACGTAGGGCAGGATCCCTGCCGATGGAATGTTACTGGTGTTGTCCTCTTGTCTCTGTTCCCTTCTCTCCTCTCCACTTCAGGTAGGGAGCCACAGGAGCACTCTGGGAGGGAAGGGGTAAGAGAGTGAGAGCCCTGGAGGAAGGGACTGGCAACCAGCCTCTGCCAGTCCCAGGATCAGCACAGGTCAGCACCACTTGTGTCTTCCTCTGCTGGAGATGATTCCTGCACAGGCAGAGGGAATAGACAAAGACAAATAAAGACCTCGGGATCTGCTATTTGCTTTCAAGAAGTTGTGTTTGGTCGCCTGTCAGAAGATAATTTCCGAGGAGGGCTGGTCCAGGAGGATAGAAAATCAAACTTGGGTTGAAAGATCTGAAAGTCTGGGGGTGGGGGCAATTGAATCCCCCAATGTTATTGGCTGGACAACTCATTTTTGACCCAAGTCTGGAAAAATGTTTTTCTTTTCAAAGAATGTGTTAGAAGTCTCTTGCCTTGCTTATCTAATGTTGTTTTAAGGACAGAAAATGCCAACTACATGTGTGTTTTTAGGAAATTCCAGGAAACGAAATGGAATACTCCAAGTCAAACTTAATGGTTCCAAGTTGAGGTCAGGAGTTCTCCTGGGAAATCACCTTGTTCATCTCTCTGTGATTAGGTACAACTCAATCCCTCCCAGGCTGGGGTGGGGGGCATTGTGAGAGCTCTCTCTCTCTCAATCTCTCTCTCTCTCTCTCTGTGTGCATGAGTGCACACAAGTACACACACACACACACACACACACACGTGTATATATAATAGTCATTGACCAAACTTCCACAGTCTTCCTCACTGGCAAGATTTTCCTATATCCAAACAAAGCTTCTTTTGCTTATAATCCCTAGTAAGCACAGTTTCTAATGGAATAAATGCAAAGCAGTAGTTTCAACCTTCTTTCTGATGGGCCTGGCTTCATTATATGGAGTCGAGATAGACAACAGTCTACACACTATTATTCGAGACACCCCTGACCCCGTGTATTTCCTCTGTGACCTATTACAGTGCCCCAAATAGCATTACAAGCAATTCATTTCTTTGCTCATTGAAGCCTCGTTAAGAGACAGGCTATTAAAATGTAAATATCTCCCAGTTAGAAAGCTTCAGGTAATGCCTTTTTGCTCTGTTATGACAGCTAGTTTAGGCTGATGAGATCCTTCAGGGAAGAAGTCTTTGAAATCCTACAGACCTGGTTGAGAATCCTGACTCTGCCATTTAAGAACTATGTGATCTTGGCAACTTCTTTAACATCTCTGTTTTCTCTTCTGAACAGTGGGGGAAAAATAATACTAGCCTTCAGTTTTGCCTGAAGATGAAATGAAGAAATGAGAATAAAACATTTTACACAGTGCTTGAAACATAATAAATATCAACAGATGAGTATTATTATGGTTAAGTGCTTTGGGATGGAATCTAGGATAACTGTGGGCAGGATTACTGGGAGCAGCACAACAGCTCCCAAGGAAAAAAAGACTCCCCCCAGCCACCCAAACCTCCATTTTACTTCCTTGGCTATCACTCCCCAAGAACCCCTCTCTGGAAGCTGTATTCGGGGAAAATGAATGAGTAGAGAAGGAGGCATTCAAGTTTTTGTTGCTTCCAAGTCCCTCGACCACTGCTCCTAATCATTTCCATTTTTCCTTTCTCCTTACTTTATCATGAATTTCTTTACCTACTACCCAGAGAACACTAAAGAGAGAAACTTGGCTTTTAGCACGAGGATCCCATCACGTGGACAGTGGGGCAACCAGATGCCATTCCGAGGGCTGCAGCAGAGTGGGTGAGACTCGGGCATCATGGCCTTGGCACAGCCCAGGCACCATTGTGCCAAGGCTCTCGCTGCGTGATCACGCTGCTTCCTCTTCTGAAGTCTGCTGCATCCACAGATTTAGGAACCAGCTTGATGGAAGAGAGTGGGCACTGGGGAGTTTTGGAGCATCAATCCGTGCATGCCATCTGTGGCTAGCTTTATATAGTGCAGGGGAAAGGGACAGATCAGGATGGAATGGTTGGCTTTGTTTGACTTCGATGGGAGGGAGGGGGGCAGGAAGAGTGGGGATGCTAAAATTGCCTGGGAGTGGGAGATGATAATCCTTTCTCCCCCACTTCTCTCCTCCACTGGGTTGGAACCAAAGTAACCTCTAGTTTCTCTGGAGAGGAAAGCAGAGGCAGTCACATCTGGCGATCTGATGGCCATAGGAGATAGAGATGCCGGCTTGAACTCGTGGATTCTGAGACAATATAAGAGGTTGTTGTTATTGCTGGATAATAGGGAGAAAGATAAGAGGCAGGATGCTACTGCTGAGAGGTCATCAGGTCATCCTGTCTCCACAGGTATGAAACAAATCCAGATAGCTGGAGAACACTTGGGCGGAGATCTCTCTTCTTCATGTGCTGTAGGTAAAGGGCTGCACTCCGCGGGGGTGATTTTCAAGGGGATACATTAACTCCATAGTCTTAGGCCCACTGAATCTCAGCTCTGCAAACGAAAGTATTAATTTTCTGCCACACAGGCGATAACTACTCTCCCTTTTTGGTTAAGAGATAACCCAAGATAAAGGGTTCCAGGAACGTGCTTGAGAGCCAACGGATAGAACTGAGCATTACACCTATCCTTAAAACTCAGCTTGTACATCTCCTTTTCTAGTGGTTTCCTCTACCACTGGGAACACTAATCACAGTCTCCTCTTCCTCAGGCCTCGCTGCATACTTCTGCCATTGTACAGGGTACTCTGATTTGTGCTCGCTTCTGTATATGCCTTCCATACTAGACTGTGAGATCGTTGAGGGCAATGTCTATCCTATTCATCATTGCATCTTCTGTGCCTAGCTCTGTGCCTGAGGGACGGCAAGTGATCTCATCCCAAGCCTTCCTCAGGGCTGTGTGTCGCAGCTCCTGCTAAGGACATCTCAGTCTTTTGGGAATATGCTCTCTCTCTCAACAGATACGGAGTCAGGACTGTTGCTGGTAAATGATCCAGTGAAATTTCTCTGGGGGATTTTCCTGAAGTTGGAGGGTTCTTCTGGTCTCTAGAAGATAGCCTCACTGGGATCCTGCACTGTGGGAAGCAGACCTGGACTAGAAAAATTCAAAGTGGAATTTATTCTTAAGGGGGATCCATTTATTCTGGCCACCTTCCAAACCTAGTCTGAGGAGAAAGGCCTCACATTAAAACTTGATGGAGGGGGTTCCTCTCCTCTGTCACTGTTTCTAGAAAGGATGTTGCTGTTCTTTGAAAGACTGTTTTCCTCCTTTCCAGAAGGATTAGTGAATCTCTAAGTTCTGGCATGTGTGTCTTGTTTTAGTAGCTTTCCAAAAAAGATAGTTATACTCAAAGTGCAGCCCAACATCCACATCTGTGAAGGTATTCCGTTTCTAGATCAGTACAGGTAAAGTCATGCTCTCCTTCCCCACACGTGCTCCTTCTGGGACTATCAACTTCTGGGTCTGGTTGCAAGGAGACATGTGGTTCAACCCAGAAAGAGTAAATTATACCAGTTTGCAATGACTTGTCTTTGGGCCTTTGACAGGAACTTGAGGCTCAGTCAGTATGGAATAGGAAGTCAGCATTCGTGTGAGGAGAACATGCTCCTATCTCAGGACCTTCACAGACTCCCCAGGCCATCTTGGGCAAGCCCCTTAACTTTCCCAGACCTCAATTTCCTTATCTACAAAGACTGCAAGAGCGAGTGCTCCAGCCACCTTACACCGCTGTTTGCGGTTCAATTCACGTGCTTCCCGGGGCGCTGGGGTGGCTCAGTCAGTTAGGCGGCTGACTCTTGGTTTTGGCTCAGGTCATGATCTCAGGGTCCTGAGATCGAGCTGGGTATTGGGTTCCATGCTTAGCACAGAGTCTGCGTCACTCCCTCCGCTCCCCGTCCCCCACACGTGTGTGTGCTCTCTGTTGAATAAATTAAACAAAAAATTTAAAAAATCTTAAAAAAAATGTAGGTGCTTCCCCTGAGCCTGGTTAGTGCTCCAACAGAGAAGAGACAGTGTGCTACCCAGGAGGCAGTGTGCTACAGTAATCTGTACATGGGTTTGGATTCAATTGTTCAGCCATAAATTCGGACCCCTTTCTCCCCTACTTATTATTATGGAAGCCAGTGACTTTCCCTATACCTCATTTTCTTTGGCTATACAATGGGGTTAATGATACGTATGTCAAAGAATGGGTGTGTGGGTGAGTTGTGGCAGCACATGCCCTCCACAGTTTGTTTATTTCAAGTGCCATCACATTCTTGCCAGTTGCTTGACCTTGATTCCACTAACTCCTTAGATTATAACTCATTCTGTTCGGCACAGACTATCCAGTTTTGGGTTTGGGGGTACTTTATCAAAATCTGCACAAATGAGTTCTTCCTGTACTCTCTTAGAAAGCACATTTCCTTGGGCTCACTATTATTCCTAAGTTAAATTCATAGACTTTATAAATCAAAGGGCTCTCAACTCAAATGCTGACGGAGGCCAGGAGATAACATAAATGTGTGAGCTGGCCCATGTAGCAGACACTAAGAATAGTGGGCTCTGTAGTATTCTGCAGTCTCCATCTAAAGACTTTCAAATTAAAATTCAAAAAAATAAAAACAAGAGTACCTGGTGGCTCAGTTGGTTAAGCGACTGCCTTCAGCTCAGGTCATGGACCCGACGTCCTGGGATCAAGTCCCACATCAGGCTCCCAGCTCCAGGGGGAGGCTGCTTCTCCCTCTGACCTCCCCTCTCATGCTCTCTCACTCCGTCTCTCTCTCTCTCAAATAAATAAATAACATCTTAAAAAAAAAAAAACCCAACCTGAAAAATACCCTGTAAGACAAACAGCCTGATTTGGCTTGAAGAATGCTAGTTTGAGACCCGTATTGTATCACTCTTCTTTACTAAGGTTAACCCAATTGTTGGAGGGGATACAGGGCAGTTGCTATTCCTGTATGTTGCTCACCGGCACGCAATTTGGTATGACATCTCATAAGACAGTTTGACGTCATTCTGTAATTAAACATTGACTTTCCCCATCACTTTGCAACTTTGATGCTGCATAAATACCCAAGAGATACTTCTGTCTATGGATACCAAGATAAATGTATAAGAATATTCACAGCAACACTGTTCAGTAGCAAAAGTGTAAACAACTCACGTACCCTTGGGGGGAGGGAACTATAGTAAAGTCGGTCAGATCTGGAATAAGAACTGGCAGGCAGGCGGAGGAAACCACAGTTCTGGGACTCAGAACTGCCATACTAAGTTTTTGAAAGGTAAGGCACATGCAGTGTGATGCCCATTTTATGTAGTTAAAGACTAAAACAAAAATGTGCCTTTTAGAAACACATATACAAGAGAGCAGAGGGTTTCCCTTAGTGTGGGGTTCTGGGGTGTGGGATGGGGCACAGATGGAACCAGAGGAGACCACAACAAGTTTTCGTGAAGGTTCTAATTTTTTGTGTTGTCTGTGGGCACAACACAATTTTATTACATTATTTAAGATAAAACCAGACAAGATAAAATAGTTTTCATACCTTTTAGAATGGTGTCAGAAACAAATGAGTACTTTAATGTAAAAGTGCTTTGTAAACTCCAGCACGCGCCATAAACGTGAGGGGTTATTATGATAAAGAGATCCCTAATGCTGATAGCTCCCGGCTGCATTCCTGAGGTGTGATTATGGGTTATACCTTGGGAGGAGGGTGTGTCTTTGGGCGATTTACAATATTGGACTCACTTCTTCCAACCTCTTGCCATTTACTCCCCTTTCATTCACTTTGGTGAGTATGTTCCCAGGGAACAGGCACAGACACACAATCAACAAAAACAAAGGTCAGATTATAAAAGTAAATCTCATACATAATTGCACATGCCCCTTCCCTACACACACACACACACACACACACATTTATGCCACAATGTCACGTGCCCCTAACCCAATTAGACATGGCTTCTGGATCCTCTGTAGTTTTGGGTTATTGATGACATTCTATTTCTCTAAAAAAGCAGATAATAACCACTTTCTGAGTAACAATTAATCCTCCTCCCCTGTTTTTTTTCTAGGTTGTAATTAAATAGCCAGGCAAATAGTTATATATAATATTACTAAAGGAAAGGTGACTACTTTAGGTGAGAGAGAGACATCTGTTTACTACCTATTAGGCACCTACTTTGTGCCAGACACTGTACAGGGGCCTGGAGATAAGGCATGAATATGGCCCGGCCTCTGCCTCAGGGGGAGCTCACAGGCCAGCTGGCGATGGGATTGCCCCAACGGTGGCGAAACATCCTGGCTAAGGGGTTATCTTCAGTGTCCTGCTACAAAAGCACTGACAAAGGAGCCTTATCCAGCCTGGAGGTGAGGGAAGACATCCTGGAGGAGGTAATACCTGGCTATGAAGGAGCTGAAGTTAGGAAATTGAAAAGATGGAAAGGCAGGGGCACCTGGGAGGCTCTGTTGGGTAAGCAGCCAATTCTTGATTTCTGCCCAGGTAATGATCTCAGAGTAGTGGGATAGAGAACCTCCTTGGGCTCCATACTCAGCAGACTATCTGCTTGAGAATCTCTCTCTCACTCTCCCATGCCTCCTCATTAAATAAGTAAATAGATCTTTTTTTTTTTTAAAGAGAAAGAAAAGGATGGACAGGCAAGGAACAATATATTCAGCACATAGAGAGCGTATGGCTACTGGGGGCCAGTGGGAACTGGATGGACTCAAGCATGTGTGTGTTGGGGGGTGGGAAAGGATGAAGCCAGGGAAGAAGGTGAGAGCCAGTTAATGTAAGGTCTTATTACAAGCCTTTTGGATTTTATCCTAAAGTCAATGGAGAGTCATTTAAGGATTTAACCAGGGGAATGACATAAGCAGATTTAGGTTTTAGAAACATCACCCTGGCAACAGTATTGAATTTTAGGGGAAGGGACCAGAGGCAGCAAGACCATTAGGAAATGGTTTCCCTATTCTTTTCAAAACATTGTTGCTCCTTTGGGTCAGGCCAGGGGACTAACCCAAAGATCCTATGGGAAGCCATATTTTATTCTTTGCTTAAAATATCAGGTATGGGCTTCCTGAATCGCTGGGAGTAGAACAGTGAAGTTTCTATTTCAAGTCTTCCTACTGCTTTGCTATCTTGACAAGTTCTTCTCTGGACTGCAGATTTCTCTCCCATTATATAAGGAAAGGCATTTGTAATGCTTCTTTCTTCTGGAAGGAATAAGATGGCAGTTCCTCCTGAAGGTGTCTGAGTTTGTTAGAAAATGGAACCACCCACCACATGCCATTTATTATTCCTATTTTGGAGAAACATTCAACGTTGCCCTAGGGAAGGAAGGGCTTCAGGGTATGCTTTTGTTCCCCAAGCCAGGTCCCGAAGTTCTCTTCCTCCCTCTCCTGAAGGCCTCTGCTCCTGGCACTGAAAACCTTGGTCCCCTGTGCTTTGTGTAGTCATGTCTCTTCTTTTTAATGAGACTAGTGGTTAATTAATGAATCATTGGCCTTGCTAATAAAACAAGTTTGAGAAGAGATTATTCAGCTTTGTGATTCCCTGGAACATTGAGCAGGGGATAAGAGCTTGAACTGAGTCTTTGGGTCACTTTCCGGTGTTTGAAAACAGCCCCTCCCTGTGACCTTTTGCCCAAATGCCTCATTTTTTGAGCTTGGCCTCATTTACAGTGGCTGTGGTATCCACAAGGTCTCCGGGTCAAAGGGGACTCCATGGTCACATCCAAGCCCACCAGCTGTGATGGTAACCATGGAAACCAGACACCGCAGGGTCCTTCCCCAAATGATGTTATGTGGCAACAACTCCCATCTCTCTGGACTAGTTTTGACCAAGTTTCCATGGAAGCAGGAGAAGAGACAAGTTGACTTGGGATCATCCTGGTAGCCTAAGGATCCTTGTGTTGAATTCTTCGGAGCCCAAATAATAAGGTGATTGGTACAGAAGGCTGGTTTTCAGAGAAAACACATCTAATATTTATGGAGTCATAACCATGGGCCTGTTCTGAGCAATTTGCGTCTATTAATGCATTCAATCCTTCTAACAACCCTGTTGTAATCCACACCCAACAAAGAGGAGATCGATGACTCGCCCAGGCTCCTCAGCCAAGGCGCGGAGGAGTTGGGTGTAAGCTTCCTTCCCTTGCCGCATTCTTCACCACCACGCGACACTGTCTCCTGTATAGAACCACAGGCCCGAGATTTTGAAATGACCTCCCGAGGTCACTTGCTCCAGTCCCTATCTCTAGGCCCTTGAAGTTTTATTACATGTTTCCTGTGTACAAAGCAATGGAAGCCCAAGGGGTTGAGTAACTTGTCAAAACATGGAGATATTAAATGTTTGGAGGGAAGGGAGTCCCGCCCCACCCCCCGCCCCGTTAAAGGGTCAGAGGAGTGCCACCTCTTGCTGGTTCTTTCCCTTTCATCGTGTGCCAAGCAGAACATGCTCTCCCATTCCCTATTCAGCAATGCTGCTTTTCCTCCCACCTAGGAGTCTACTTCATTCCCCCCAGTTCTCCCAGGCAGATCACTCAGGCCCAGCTCTGTGTTTATATTCGTTTTAAAGAAAATTTTAGAGACCTACCTACCCCTCTCTTTATGGTTATTTGGCTTTGACAGGGGCCCGAAAGGGGACATTTCCCAGGATCCCCTCTGCCTCACGGCCTGGTTCCCGTGAGGCTGCAGTCAGGCCTTCTCACACCAGGGTCCCACGGGAGAACCTGTTTGGACAAAGGACTGGAGGTGCTGGGCTCTGAGGGAACCCGGGTTCCTGAACACTGTTTCAGTCACATTTTTACCACCCACCCTTCTATTTTTTGCTGCAAATCAGAGACAAGTTTAGACATCTAGATGTAGTTATTTTTTCTTTCTGTTAATTCAAGACAGGTAAGGAACATCCTTTCTCTCTAAAAACAATAGCAAGCCTGCCTCTGCTCTCCACATCTTTCCCAATTTAACTCAGTTTTCCTATACACACACACACACACACAGTGTGTGTGTGTGTGTGTGTGTGTGTGTGCGTCCTCATCCTGATCTTATGGCTCATTCTTCATTGATGGGATAAGGTCAGTCTGCAATTGCTAGCAAGGCCATCTCCGAACTTTCTGTGCCCAACAGTTTGTGTCATTGTCTTCCTCCAAGGGCTACTCTCTTGTCAGAGCTTCGCCAGAAGCTGAATGTGCCAGGAGGTCTTAGGTCCAGGACAGGGGTCCTCCAGGCTCTTGGCTCTCTCTCTTCCCTCCTGTGGTCCGCCTCTGCTCAAGGTCCTCCACAGGAGGAAAGAGCAGGAGAAACTCCAGACTGGTTGACTGTGCTTCACACATGGGGGCATCTCTGTTAGATGAAGCTGAACCCAGTTCACAAAAACTACCTTCAAGTACAGAAAAACGGTAATCCTAGGGCACTCTGCATTCGTATACCCAATCCATTAGTAGGTCCTCTCAATTCTACCTCCGGAATAGCTCCTGGATCCACCTGCCTTTTTCCAAACCCCCGGCCCCCACCTTGATCCAAGTCACCATCATTTGCTTTTTGGACAACTGCTGTCGTCTTCTAGCTGCTCTTCCTGCCACCATCTGGAACCACTATGATTCATTCTCTACCCTGTAGCAAAGCAGTCTTTTTCATAAAGCAAATCAAATCTCTTCTCTGCTTCAAAAGCTTCCGTTGCTTTCACTTGCATCAAACCCAATGCGATCTGGTCCTACTCTGGCTTCTCACACTCATCCCGCAGGCTCCTCCCATTATGCACCAACCACAGTGGTCTCCTTGCACAGGCTAAGCTTGCTTCTTTCTGTTTCAGAGGACCTTGTGATTGGTCTTCCTTCTTCCTAGTACCGCTGTCCTCCTGCCTGTTACATGGATTCCTCTTCATCCCTTAGGTCTCAGATCCAACATCAGCTCACAATAGAGATCTTCCCTGACAACCAGGTCCAAGATAGTCCCATCTTGGGCCTCTACCTATCAAACCATCCTATGTGCGCCCTTCATAACATGTGTACCCATCTAGAATTGCCTTGCTTAGCTATTGGTTTATGTATTGTTATCAAGTCTTTTGATTAGTTTCTAGAAATGAGCTTAAGAAAGGAAGGGCCAATGTTGATTTGTTTTCCTGCTGAACTGCTTAGGCTTGGAGCTTAGTAGGCATTCACTAAATATTTGTTGAATGAATGAATGAATGAATCGTTTCGACTCTGGACATGTTAAAGGTCTCAAACTTTGGAGCATCTTTTATATGCCGGGTCATCCATTCTACAAGCCAAAAGGTTGCACACAGTCTTCTGCACATGGAGACGGGTGTGTGTGTGTGTGTGTGTGTGTGTGTGTATGTGTGTGTGTGTGTGTGTCTGTGTGAAGTTCTACAGGGTCTGGGATGCACTTACTCCAGTGTCTGCCCCCAGGCATCTCACCACCTCCCTCACCTATGGACTTGATTTCCTGCTTGATAACACTCTTTACAGGAAAAATGAATTTGTTTCTGACTCCAGCAATGAGCATGATTAATGTGTTCTCCTTTAAGTTCAGGACCTCAATTTAAATCCTTTCCTGTTCAACTTGATCAGGAAAGGTTGCATTCTGGATCTGTGCTGAAACAAGTCCCTGCACTCACAAGAAGTCAATTATTTCTTGAGACTTGAGGTCTGCAAGCTGAATGGAGCATCCCCGTGCAGTGCTGGGTCTGAGTCCACGTATGGGGGAGGAGACCTTGAATTTGCTCTTCATTCCCATTGCCATGGACATCAAATAGATTTTTTTTTTCCCTGTCACAACTTGTCCTTAGGTTGTGACTTTTTCTTCAGGCTGTTCCTTAGAGTTTCTTAGTACACATAGCTGGTTGAGATACTAAATATCTGGGTCATAAACTACATGAAATTCAGGGAACTCACAGGTATGTCAGAGGACATTCCAGTGAAATGTGAGCTCAGAGATGGAGTCCAGTCTACTAATTTGTACTCATGTTTTAGGCTGGAGTTAGGCTGCCTGCATTTAAATCTCAGACGTGTCCTCTTAGGAAAATTACATCTTTCTCTGAAACTTAGTTGATTCCTCTGTAAAATGGGAATGATGATAATAGTTACCTCACAAAGTGATCACTAAGATTAAATGAGATAATATGCGCAGAGAAAACTCTTAACATTTTTAGCTCTTATTGCCATGGCAATGGAAGAGGAAACAGAAGGAAAAGTCCCCCAAACTCAATTCATTAATGGGAGGCATGACTGTTAGGGTATAAGGTCCCTGCGAGCAGAGATAGTCTGTCTAGTTATCTCCTCACCTCAGTTTCCACATCTGAGAAATGGGTATAAAAGCATTAACCACTTCAATAGTTTGTTCTAACATATAAGATATCCAGTAAATATGAATGACTCGGCATGGTACTCAACACAAATTAATCACTAAACGTTATCGTCAGTAGTAACATTATTTCACGAGATCTTGTTTTTATTCCTTTAATAGTTATTTTAGATTTTCTAGAACTTAGCACAAGGCGTAGAATCTGGTCAGCTCTCAATAAACTTGTAACAAATGAGTCGATGAACCAGGAGAAGGCAAGCCTCCTGACTGCCAGTTCCGTGGCCTTTCCTTTAGATCACCCAGCCTCAGGATTTCCAAAATGGCACCACTACTCCCAGGATCGAGTTAGCTTAACTCAGGTTTAAAATATTAATTAGCTACCTGGACCTCCCAGGCATTTTCCCTGCAACTGTTGTGTGGCTCCAATCAAACCTTCGTCTTTGAGATAGAGCGCTGTCAGCTTGTGATGGTGGAGTACGTTGGTGACTATCTACATTGCCAGCTGCCTGCTATCTTCTGGCTTCTTCCAGGAAATCTTATTCGCTCTCCATTTGCTTTTGTGCATTTGGCCAGCATGCTTGGTTATTTCTGATCCATAATTATTAAAACTCCTGTCTGCTTGTCTTTTATTTTTTACCTCTCCCTGGCTGATTCTGTAGCCGCCTGGGCTCTGTGCTTCATTTCTCCCTTGGGTCCTGCTAGGAGGGGTTCGCTGCTCTGTCTGGGCTATTCTAGCTAGCTCTGACCAGACTCTAGGCTTCCCAGCCACTCTCCGGTCTGTCTGTCTCCTCTGCATGCCCTTATTTCTTTAACTGTCTATCCACTGATGTCACAATTTCGCTCCTGGGTATCACTCACTCTCCTGACCCAAGCCCTTCCCCCCACCCCCACAAGCCTAAATACCTCTTTCCTCCCAAATTCACAATATGCCATGTGCACAGAAAAAGGCAATCCCCATCTGGCTCTGGGAAGTTTTTAGAGATTTTCACTTAAAATATTTAATTGCTTAAAATGCTATAATTCACAGCCACTTTGGAAAGGGGGAGAAATTTTGTATTTGGATCTTTGAGTCTCTCTTATCTTGCACTCTTGCTATTCCAAGTGTGCTCAGAGGACCAGCAACAATGACGTTGTCTGGGAGCTAGTTAGAATCACAGAATCTCGGGCCCCACATCCAGATCGACTGAATTGGAACCTGCGTTCTAACGAGACCTTGGCTGGGTCATCGTATGCGTATTAAAGTTTGCAAAGTGCATCCACCTTTCTCAAACCTCAGTGTGAAGGAGATGCCCCAAGGTTCTTGTTAAAATGCAGATTGCTGGGTTCTACAATCAGAGAGTTGACTCAGTAGGTCAGAGATGGCACCCAGAAACTTGCCTTTCATCATACAGCCTTCACATGGGTTTGATCCAGCTGAAGACTACACTTTGAGAAAGGCTGTCCCAGTCTGAAAGCATCCTATGTCTCATGCCCAGCTTTATTGCATGGAGCTTAATTTCTCTAGTTTATCCTTGGTTGTTCTTTTTTTCCCCCTGTACTAAGAAAGGGGATCTGAAGGTGGTCATTTTGGTAGTCTGGTTGCTGGGTGAGTGGATTAATCCTATATATCTTGATTAATGTACTAAACTACTGGGACTACCCTGAGATCTTTATTAAACACCTATTTTTGTACGGGCTCAGTATTCTGCTGAGTTCACCTATTTCCTGCTAGGTAGGTAATAATATCATAATATGATCAGCTCCTTACCTTTTTTTTTTTTTTTTTTCCCAAAAGCCTACATCAAAGTTTAGAGGTATGAAGGAGCTTCTGCTTCAGATTCCTGGGTGTGGAGACAGACTCACAACCCTGTGTAATTCCCTCAGTGCCAGTGTGGGCGGGACCTGTAACTTCCCTGGAACCAACAGAATACAGCAAAAGGGAAGGGCTGACCCCTGTGTAATGAATGACCAAGCCTATAACATGATGATGTTTACATTCTATGAGACTCCATCTTGATATGGACTCGAGATGCTCTTTGCTGACCATGAATAAGTGGGCCGTGTTGCAGAAGGCCGGGCAGTGAGGCCTTGTGGGTGGCCGTTAGGAACGCCAGCACGAAACTGAGCAGAAGGGAAGCCCACCAGAGCCACGTGAGCAGGGAAGCTGATTCTTCCTCAGCTGACTTCTGGGTAAGAACCCAACCCTGGCCAACACCGTGACCGTTGACTTTGGAGACCTAAAATCAGGGACCCAGCTGAGTCATGCTTGCATTCCTGACCCAAAGAAGCTGTGAGACAATAGTGTGTGTTGTTTCAGCTTATTATGTTTGTGGTAATCGGTTCCACAGCCCCAGACAAGGAGTACTTTGGTTATGGCTGCTGAGTTGACCTGCAAGAAGACACCTCAGTTGATTGGGTCAGCAGAAAATGGCGACCAGGGAGTACGGGTGACAGGAAGAGTGTGGCCTCTACCTGGTTTTTGCCTCCATCATTCTCTGGAGCTGAGGGAGATTATGGTGTTCTCCTCATAAAGCTTCCCTTCACTTCCCCAGGGTCTGTTTTGTCTATCCTCCTACAGTGCCTCAGTTTCCACCCCTAACGATAATCAAATGTGATGTTTCTACCTGGGTTCATAGAACCAAGGTGACAAGTGATGCATGACAACATTTAATTAATACCCATAACCTGTTTAAAGGCTGGGATAAAAACTGCTATATAAGTGAAAAGTGTTTTTTTTTTTCAATTAATTTTTTTCGCATGGCACACATCATTTCTCTAAGCCTGTCAGATGTGTTAGCTTTCTTCTGAAATCTGCTGATTCAGGCTTTCTTGGAAAACCAAACAAAAGGAGATACACAGAGATGTAAATGCATTTCCCATCCACCAAATAAATAGAGTTTAGAGCAAAGAGGTTATCTTTCTTAACCCCGTGAAGACCGCACCAGATGCAATCTGCCCCTGGCTGGGGACGCCAGACCCTTGTTCGTGTGTTTGTGTAGGAGAGAAATCTTGATCAATAATTCATTCTGAAATGCTTCCTCTTTCTTGGTCCTCCCCTTGCGCCTCCTTTCAAGAACGCTCCAGTCACTGTGGTATGTATATTTAATTGGTTCCAAGACAAGACTTGTTCACCTTGAAAGCAAGTGGCTTTCAGAAGTGAAGGTCAGAGGATAGGGAACAGGGTAGGGTCTGTCTCTAGCTCTGCATTAGATTTGGCAGAATGGACGGGATGGCGGTGCAGGTGTGCCTCTCTGGTAGGGCCCCGGAGCTGTGACCTGGCTTGACAAAAAATGAATTTGGAATCTGATTTTCAAGTGGAAAGGTTAAGTGCCGCATAATGCCAGGCGGGAGACTTTGTCCTGAGTATTTTAGGTAGGAGATGCTTGCTGCTCCCCAGTCTTTTGTCACCGTGTCCCACACTGATGCAGAAGACGGTCTGAGCAGGTCCCCGCCTCCTCCCCGCACCTCCCTAGAGGGTTTTGCAATG
This sequence comes from Mellivora capensis, assembly GCA_004024625.1. NCBI lineage: Eukaryota > Metazoa > Chordata > Mammalia > Carnivora > Mustelidae > Mellivora > Mellivora capensis. The sequence goes on from PISX010003727.1 coordinate 36,123, forward strand.
AGGAGAGGATACAAGTTAAAATTCAAGTTCTCCAAAAGTGTTTTACGACTCCCGTAGTCACCTTAGAACTCTGAGGTGGCGCTTTATATGTTACATTTTAATGACAAACACAAAGAGGGAAACTAGCTGGTAGATTTGGGGAAGACGCTGTTGGAGAGAGTGGACCCCGGACCCCTGACACGTTCCCTCACATCCTCACCTGCCTGACACATGTTTTCCAGATGCATCTATCACCCACTTCTAGCCCAGGCTCTGACTGGGCCCCATCCCCGAAGGCAAAGTGAGCTCTATGTTCTGGCAACATCCCCAACCACACATGCACCCAGAACCCCATTCCTCACTTTCAGACTCGACGATTCAGTTGAAATAAAGCAAAAATCACAGTGACACAAAGCAGCCATGCTTCCCAGGCTCAGGCCAATTCCTGCCCTGTCTTTGCTGGAGTCCTTCAAGACCTTGGTCCGGGCTTGAGCCCTCTACGTGGCAAGGCTCCTGTAGGGTAGTATGTGGGGCGAGGGAGATGTCAGGGAAAAAGAGAAAGCTTCGGAATGAGAAGGTCCAGTGCAAAGTGTGGTCTACCAATACAGTAGTGACCTCTTGTTCACAAATGACACGTCTCAGATAAGAAGGAAAGGCAAGATGTCATTGACTCGCCCTCTTTCCAATTAGAAAACTGAGTCTTGTTTCCCCACCTTTATATGTTTCCTTCTATAATTTAAGAATCTGCACCACGAGACATTTTGCAAGTTTTCTCAAAGAGTAATCAAGCGAGTATTTAATGAGCATGATTTGCTTATTTCAAATTCTGTGAGGCGATTTGTAAGAGTGAAGCTTGTGGTGTGGCACTCTCCCTAGGATCCAGGTCCTGCCCCAAAGGCTGGGGGTTCTGGGGAGACAAGATTTACACCAGGGAAGTTAGGACAGAGTAAGACAGAATGGAATGTAGACCAGGAAGGTGCTATGGTTTCTCACTCTAATTATTTTAGAGGTTCAAGGTGGTGAAGAGTTAAGACAGCTGGCCGAGTGGAGAAGGTAGGATGGGAAGAACTACACAGGTAATCCTCAAACCACTCCCTGGACTAGATCTACAGGCTTACTGGAGTTATTCCTCTTCTGTATTCTCCCTCCACATTTTGTCTTTGCTGCTTTTGTTCTCTGCTTCCAAACGCACTTGGGCTCTTAGTTGCAAGTAATTTGGGGCAAGATGCTCCTGTCTGAGCAGTTTTTCCCACCTTTTAAAAATGAGGACATCAACCGGTCTTCCAACTGCAACAGGATGCCGGTCTCCAAAAGCAGAATGAGGTCAAGAAAAAAGTGAGGAACCAGTGTAACTCTAGAAAGCATACTTCTAAACATGGAATGGACAGAACACAGTTTCTGCCCTCTCCCTCCCCACCCTCCTTCTCTGGATGGTAAGTAAAGCTTGGCTGTGCTCTGTAAGGTCGGGAGAGGTGTGGTGAGTCTAGGGTTACAGAGAACAGGTCACAGAATATGTCTCTGTCACTGACTCGCAAGTCCTGGAATGATGCCCTCTGGTCTTGTTCCTTCTGGAGGCCAGATGACTCCGAGTTCCCCAGCCTCAGAGCTTTGCCAGCCTGCCCTTTATTCTTGAAAATCAGCACCAGCCCCCCTTTCCTGCCTAGCTGCAGAATGTCAAGCCCCGTACCAGGTTGTCCTCTCCACATAAATTGAAGGAAGGCTCATCTGAGGAACATTCACATGTTCCACAGGCCCGTCCTGGTTGGTCTGCCTCATCAACACATCTACCTGGATCTCAGCTATGTGGGTCCTCCATAGCGTTTTGTAACTGGTTTCTTTCCCCAGATTGCTCTCTTTCAGGTTGACATGTAGAGCAAACCTGAGGTTTGAGGGCAACAGAAGGAAATTACAACTAAGAATAGAAAATTTGAGAAAAGGATACTAAGCAACTTGTCATCTATTGCTTCTAGCACAGGACTCTTATCCTAGTGCTTGGGCGGGCATGGGGGCGTGCGCCCGTGTGCTCTCTCTCTCTCCTCTCAGTCTTCTATATTACTGGGGTCAAGGACCAGCCCCCCACATGAGTGCCTTTGTTCATATTATCTACTGGGGTCCAGGTCCTTCAGACTTCTCTGAGGTTTCAAGGGGGAAACAAAAAAGAAATTGATTTCTCCATCACTGGCCCCCTGAAACACAGTACTGATTTCCAGAAATAAAAATCTACCCACGGTGAAGGCAGACCTTGACTTTTATAGAACGGATGAAGTTTTCCTTGTCCCAAGTGTCTCCATTGGCTTCTTCTGTGTACATAACCAGAAATTTCAGAAGGTGTCCACTTCCTTTTTACAAAGAGCTCTCAGACCCCAAATATGAATATGTAAATATCTAATTTTTATCAAATATGAATAATTTCTCACACAGTTGAAATACTCATTTCTTCTGCTTCTGACCATCAATGATTCAGAAATATTGAGGATCTTTAACAGAATACCCCTTCAGTGCATGGCTGTATGTTGTCCTCAAAAGCTCTTTCTGGCTCTGAGAGCCTAGAAACTCCTGGTTTCTGTGAGGTTTTCCATTTGGAAGAGTCTCTCCTTTTGTCTGTTTTTGGGTGCACTTCTTTCCCTAGGGTGTGTAGGGAAGTGACAGAGGATGCTTGTTTGGGAGTCACTGTTGGGTTTCTGTGCCCAGAGGCAGCCTAAACAAGAGACAGATGTCCAGGCTGCCATGGTGGCCATTGGTTCATGGTCACGGTGATGGGGTGGGCAGACAGAGGCCTTGGGTGTCCTCTTGGCCATCACTTGCCTGCTCTCATTGTCTTTACTTTTCACCTATTCTGGGAGCAGTCAATCTTAGCCTGTATTTGCAGCCCCAGCAGGGAGCCCATTTCCATCGAAGAGAGGACCCCTTTAATGAATCGAGCTCATTTGTGCAGGAGTGGTACAGCCATTGATTACAGGGCTGATTGGAGCTGTGACTTTCTTAGGACGAAAATTACTGAAACAGATTAAAGGCAAATGATGGGCAGCTTTGTCTTCTTGGGAAGGGGTAAGGATGATTCCCCTTATATTCTGCCTCACCTAAGCTAATTTAAGTTTTGAAATATTCTTCAAGGTGAATTAACTCCTTGAGGTCGTAGTTGCTGTCATCCTATATGAGTTTTGGAGCAGAAAGGGACCTTGGTGGTCACTTGGCTCTGGTCCTTTATTTTATACATGAGGAAATGGAGTAGGAGGAGGACACTGACATGACTGAGGTTACACAGGCCTCCCCCATGCTCTTCCTCCAGGCTACAGCAAATTGCTTTCCATGATACGGAAAAATCTAAAGTAGAAATAGACTGGGTCTGAGGAGAAATTGAAAATACTGGTGGATCTTCTAGCTCTTATGGTGGCCGCTCTGTACCAGGGGGATTATGGCACAAGAGGACAGATGGAGGAAAAAAGGTGGGTACTTTTTGGTAAGGGGGTTACTCTGGAGCTGTGGGGGCACTCCTAACCTGGTTCCTCCTGCGCTTCCTTCCTGAAACTTTCCCCTTGCCCCCTTCATCCCACCATCCCATGGTCCTCGTTCACCTGCTCCCTTGTTCATTCTCTCCTTTGGCACACATTATGGGAGCCCCTTTTCCTTTTCAAAGCATTTTGTAGACACCCGGGAGCCTTAGGAAGCTTCTACATTTGCTCTGCACTATGATTTTTTTCCTACGAGATCAAAATATAATGTAATGAAATAAATGAAAAGTAAACGTGAGCTCTCCAGTCACGCTCTATGGCAAACTTTCAGAGGACAAGGAACTACGGGCGTTTGACTTGGTTTCCCTGATTTGGGCACTTCTGGGTCCTCAGAGGAGATTTGGTGACTGACTGATGAAGTATGTGGCTATGAGATTAGCTGCTTAGAGGTCTCCCTTTGAGAACTCTACAATGATGTTCTTATTCTTGCCCCCATTATAAGGACTTTGAAACACTGCCTTCAGGTTTAATATACTTGTCACTCCATGCCTTTTACAATGATAAAAACTGCTTCAAATTGACAGTTTGGCTTTATGGCTTAGAGAACACTCTCACATATATTATCTTTCCATGTTCATAAATATCTGGTGAAGGAATGGCTACCATTTCCAATTCACAGATGAGGAAACCGAGGCTGAGAGAGAGTATGGGCCCACCAGAGGCACAAGGTTGACAAGTATCTGAGTGGAGAATAAATCCATATTTATTTTTTTTAGATTTATTTATTTATTTGAGAGAGAGCGCGCGCGTGTGCATGTGCACAGGAGCAGGAGTCAGGGGAGGGGCAGAGGGAGAGGGAATCCTCAAGCAGGCTCCCTGTTGAATGCAGAGCCTGATGTGGGGCTTGAGCTCAGGACCCAGAGATCATGACGTGAGTGGAAATCAAGAGTGGGAGGTTTAACCGACTGTGCCACCCAGGCGTCCCTAAATCTGGATCTTCTGACACAGAATTTTGAATCCTTTTCATTGCTCCACCCCAACTCCCTATGACAAAGACTCCTGTCTCAGGCTTGTGTTCCAGCTTTCTCCTGCAGAGCTCAGAAAGACTTTTGGCTGTTACCAAAGGTCAAATCAATTCCCCCTCAGAAAATGAAGGTTTGCTACTATTAAAGTTACACTGAATTTACTAAAGTCCCTGATGTCATTCTCTGGATGAGTTAGTCCTGAAAAAATAGTCTTTTGAATAATGGTAGCTCTGTGGTTAGAAAAATGTAACTTCCCAGCCTATGCATGATTTTTCATGGGTATGAATATATGAAGTTGTGTGTGTGTACATGTGTGCTAGTTTGGGAACTCTCAGAAGCAAAGACTAGGGACTTTAATAATGTACCATATTTCAGATTGTTATTTTCTATTAACCCATTTAATTCTCGCTAATCACAGATGAGTTAGCCAAGACTCAATGAGGCAGTGGGAGAACCTGGGTCTCCCTGCTGATGCCTAGCCCACAGCTGACTCTTCTTGATGTAACCGTCTAGCCTTGATTCCCCTGGAGGGTGAGTGGGGAAAAGGGAAGGAAGGAGGACATTCTAAGAGCATCTCCCTGCTTGCACTGGATGTAGGCAGCGTTCTCCCGTTTGGCCAGGATGCCTGAGTTCTGTTTGCCTTCTGCTAATTGGGCGAGGGCTGGCGCGGAGCCTGCGGTATGTGCAAGAGAGGAGTGAGCGGGAACAAGTTACCCTGATTCTGTTTATATTGGATAAAAGCTTCGATGCTTGAAAGTAATCTGTATCTCAGCTCTATTTACTTTGCAAATAGAATAAAAGCCTTATTGCTTGTGCATAAGAGAGATGGGTACTCAGGTGGAGGGAAGGGGAAGTAGGGGTGGTGAAGGATTTTGGTGTTATATAGGCAGAAAGGTGCTAGACCCTGAGCCTTGCCATTTAGCCTTGCTTCTGTCACTATGTGTGACCTTGTGCAAACCACTTTCCCTCTCTGGGCTACAGTTTTACTGTCTGCAGAATTTTGGACTAAAACCAGGGCTCCCGTATTGGCAGCCAGCTGGCAGAATTCAGCCTAGGGGCATTTTTTTTTTTTTTAAAGCAAAGTGTTTTACAAAAACAATTTAGGCTGCTCTCACACTCCACAATTCATTGGTCATCCTACACCTTGCTGGATTTATGCATAGATGTTACTTACCCATTAATATAGACATTCAAGGTAGAGACAATTGGACCACTTACTTAAAAAAAAATCCCTGGCATTATTTGGTTCTATTGCTATAGTAAGCCTGTTTATAATGGAATCTTGATAACCTTGAACGTAAGAAGGGGTATAGTGCCCTGGCTAAGTGTTAGGGATCCAGAGCCAGTCTGCCCGGGTTTAAATCCTTGCTTGTCACTTACTAGCACATTACTATTCTGATCTGCTGCCTCAATTTCATCATCTGCATAATGGACATACTCCTGTGAGGATTCAATGAATCAATTTTTCTAAAGAGCTCAGAATACTGACAGGCGCATTTTAAATGGTCAATAGTAGTTAGCTGTCACTGTGATTATTATTAGGCCTTTTTATGAAATATTTACACAATCTTGTCTTGAGTCAAAAATAATCTTAAAATGTTTGACTAAAATTTCCAGGACCAAACTGAGTGTCTGCTATCATGAAATGTGCATATTACAAAACGTAATAGGGCCAGACGTAGAGGACCATTTCAGAAGGACTCTCTAAACTAGTCATGTAAATAAATATAAAACCAATTGTCTCCCATAATTCTTTTTATCTACAAACTTTCATTTGCCACATTTCATTTGATCACCGAGACGCCGGGGAAGCCTGAGCGAGCATACAGAACTCTCTGAGGCCTGGCGGCTGCCTTCTTGAACACTCCCTCCTTATTTCCGTGGAGGGCTGGAGCCCCCATTTCTCCCGGGCCGCCGGTTGTTGGTTTCGTCTTCATGGCTGGCCTGGCCTGACGTGGGGGGACTCTGAGAGTTCCGGTGTCACTCTCATTGAAGCAGCAGGTGGGGGAAGAATACTTAAAGAGAAAATTCATCAAAAATAGCAAGTAGCTCCCCATCCATTTTCCATGTGGCATCAAATAATAGTAGATAAAATTAGGGAATGAAGGTGAAAATGACGTGCACGAGCTCTCTGCGTGTCATAGCCTCCCACTCAGGGCTTCAGTAAGGAGCATGTTTATTTGAGTAGTCCATTCTAAAGCTCAGACTCCTACCAGACATATTTATAACCCCGTTAATGTGGTCAGACACAGTGATGTGTGCCGAATCCGATGACTGAGCCACAGTTCTGGGAATACTTGCTTGGGGCCCTGGCTCCTTGAAGGCCAAGGCCAAAGGAACAGTAGCCTTTTTTGGAAGCTGGAAAGGAACAGGGGTGTGGGCGTGCGAGGGTAGCATTAGTAGAAATTCTCTCTCTGACACCTTTGGTCCTTATGCAGAGGGAGCTGACAGGGGGAGTCCTGGGCGCAGTGACAGGCAAGCAATTAGCCTCACAGAGAAGAACCACTGTCAGGAAAAGGGAAAGAGGACAGGGAAGGAAGAAAGGGAGGTGAGAACTCCCAGGGAGCTGACTGCCGCTCTCAGCACAAATGGCCCCAGCTGGCCACCAGGACGCCTCGGCATTGTGTTCCTCTTGCAGGAAAGGCCACAGGCCACCTGACGGCCGCTCTGATACTGGAGTCAGGAGCTGGATGGAGTGCGCGGAACAATGCCTTCCTCCGTGGGGGTCTGAGGCTCCTGGGCTTTCCCAGGCTGCAGGACCGCCATGCCTCTCCCTGATGAGTTCTGCTTCTCAGCCTGTGCCTTGGGTGACGGGCCGCTGGGACGAGGCCTCCTGCTCCTGCCATGTGTCTCCACCTAGTGAGACTTCTGGTTCTCCCCCTGGGGGGGATGCAACTGGCTTTTGGGGTGGGGCTGTTCTTTGTCCTGTGGCAGTGTCCTTCAAGTCACAGCAGGCTGAGCATCCCTCCATCCCTCACTCTGGTGCACTAACAGCCCCCACTCCCCAGGACCCTGAGTCACGATGGAAAGGATGCAGACCACCCATAGAGTCGCATCTGTGGGGGTCTGCTGTAGGGAGCACATCCCTCCCTTTCTCTTCCCTGGGGGAGGGCAGTATTTTTTTGCTTCGGTGAATCTGGGGGAAGAAACCGAATTTAGCCCTTGCCTTTCTCACTTTCCAGCCTGCCTGCCCGCAGAGACAGTGGGTCGCGTTAGACCCTCCACTGATGTCCAGCTTCCCAGGTGGTGGGCCGCTCGGCCTCTCACTGCGGCAGGAAGCTGTGGACTTCAGGAAGGGAGTGTTAGCAGATGTCGGGACGGTCTTGTTTCCCCTACAGCTTACCAAAGATGTAGGTGATATTTTGATCTCTCGCTGTTTTTGGAGACTTTTTTCTTCTAAACTGGAAAGCAGAAGCAAGGGAACAAGGGGTGTCACTTCCTGAACACCCCTCAATGCATGTGCCTCTGGTTTCCCCATTTTCTGCCAGAGTCTGTTTTCATCGCTGGTTCATGGGAGAACGGCCACCCTCATCCCAGATGCCAGTGAGGAGAGGACCGTTAAAAGAGATGCCACGACTTGGGGCGCCTGAGTGGTGCAGTTGGTTAAGGGTCTGAATCTTGATTTTGGCTCAGGTCATGATCTCGGGGTTGTGGAATCGAGGCCCACTTGGGGGTCCACACTGAGCAGGGGACCTGCTTGAGATTCTCTCTCTCCTCTCCTTCTACGCCAACCCCCCTCCTGTTCACATTCTCTCTCTAGATAAATAAATAAACACATAAAAATAAAAGAGGTATCAGGACCATTCAGTGTAGGGTACAAAGGAGAGGGTTGACCTTTCTCCTGTAGACTAGAGAACTCTGGCTCTCCCTGCTCCCTCCCTGCCCCACCCTCCAGACCCTCCCTAGGCCCTCCCCAGGCCCTCCACAGGTAGGAGGAGCAGCATGGGTTTAGCTGGGCCAAAAATTCACTTTCTAGTTCTGTAGGTGAACTCAGGGCCAGACTCTTTATCTGGCCGAGGACCCAGATCTGACCAAGTAAAGGGAAAACCAGCCTCTTCCTGGGTCCTCAGTGAGTGTCCCTGCCCAGGACAGAGGACAGCTCCCATCACCCATAGGCAGTACTGAGTGGGGGTTGGAGAGGGACTGGGTGTTGTCCAGGCTAGAGCTCCAGAACATCTTTGTCCAGTCTGGGGTCAGGAGGGTCATGCCACTGGGGGCATTCCCTTAGAAGCAGAGCCTGAGATGAGGATCCTTGTTCAAATGATTTTCTCCAGATTTATTGAGATGTAATTGACATACAGCACTGTGTAAGTTTACGGTGTGCCAAGTGCTGACTTGATACACATCTATTGCAAGGTCATTAGCACTGGGGTGTTACCTAACACCTCCATCCCATCACATAATTACCATTTCTTTTCTGTGGTGAGAACATTTAAGATCGAGTCTCTTAGCAACCTTCAACTATATATTTCAGTATTTTTTACCTATAATCACAATGTTGTTTTTGGATCCCCAGAGCTCATTCATCTTCTAGGTGGATGTTGGTATCTTTTGACCGACATCTCCCCTTTTCCTCTCACCGCCCCCATGACTTGGTAACTACCATTTTACTCTCAGTTTCCATGAGTTCAACTTCTTAAGATTTCACATCTAGGTAAGAACACGTAGTATTTGACTTTCTCTGTGTGCCTGGTTTCACTTTAGCATAACGCCTTCAAGGTCCATCCACGTTGTTGCAAATGGCAGAATCCCCTCTCTCTCATGGCAGAATAGTGTTTCATTGTGTGTGGGTGGGTATATATATATATACCCCACATTTTGGGGAGCATGTTCATGGGGGAAGGGGAGTGAGGAAAGTGGGATGGAGCAAAGGGAATGGTGAAGGAAGAGTATGTTCTTTTCTGGACACTCCAGCTCTGACCCATCAGGGAGTCTTTGAAGTACAAATCAGAGACAAAACATGACCCACCCGAGGCAAGGCTTGGTCTGCAGGGGGTGGAAGAGCGTAGTCTCAGAGTTAGTCTTGCTCCCGCTTAACCAAAGGCAGAGCTGCTGGGAAGGGAGTAGCAGCCAGACAAGGCAGAGCAATAGGAGTGGCTGTAGGCACAGGTGAAGGGTGGGCAGGGATAGCGTCCGCTCTATGGCAATGGTCCGCTCTATGGCAATGGCAATGGAACAGCAATGGCTCGGAGAGTGTCTTTTCACATTAGACAGCCCAGGAAGAGGGCCAAAGGGTCCTTTTGGTGGCACTATAAACTGGATATCGTTATGACTCTTATCAAGAACAGCCAGGCGTTTATGCCTGGACCGCATATACACACATAGCCCGTCAATATTTTCAAATTGTATCTCTAAAAATCTCTTACAGTTGCCATTCAAACACTGCACTTTGCCCTTAAACTGAAACTGCAGTATTTACAAGTCAGTTTGATTGCCTTGTTTGTAATTTAAAGCCTGCAGGCTTTACCCATGACAGGGAGGGTCCAGTGACTCCCAGGAGGAATCTTAAAAGGTAGAATCTGCTTGGAGGGTGCAAACCCCACAAGGTAGATCGTCCCTAGAACTCTCACTAGTAGGAACAGACCCCTCTTTTGTGTTTGCCCGACCAGGGTAGATGCCAGGCCTAAGTGGTGTGAGGAACCCAGGAAACTATGTCTGCCATGCTGGGTGCTTGCGGTTTTGTACATGCCCTCTGGGTACACAGTCTAATCAGATTCAGTGAGTGGCCCAGATCTCTGTGTCCAATGGCATCTCCTATAAGCATCCCATTCTCATTCTATCTTTCTTCAGTGGTCTTTTATTTGTTTTCTAGAGATAAGTTAATGGTAATGGTATTTTCAGGACCAGACTGAATGAAAATGGAAGAGCACTATTCATTTTTCCAAACAATGTGCTCCCTACCTCACTTGGCCACCTTCTGTCTTGCAGTGTCCTCCTAGGGCCCCCAGAGCTCTTTCCATTCCATCTCCACCTTCAGTAGCTCTGGTGCCCCCTCATCCATCAGCGACCTTATGTAAGGGTTTCCCTTATCCTATCAAAGCTGGGTTGTCTGGTGTCCTGGTCCCTTAGGGTCTACTTTCTGCTAATGTGATGATATGTGACAATGTGTTTGCATTCGAACAAGACCAGCTCCCAAATAAAATGCTCCATTAGCCTGGGCTCAGGACTCTTGCCTTGGTTAACATTCTGGGAAATGTGGCTGTGGAAAAGAGATATGCAAATGTAGTTGCTTTGCAAATGTAAATTGAATAAACATACATATAAACATAAATTTACATTGGGCAAATCGTTGCCTAGAAAAGAAGGGGGGAAAAGAAGAAATAGATTTTTGTGAGCGGTGGGAGGTGGAACTAGAACCCAGTGCCCAGAGGGAGATGTCTGAGGGGAGAACCTCCATAAGAACGGGGACAAGAAACTGGACTGAGAGACAGGCTGTGAGGAGGCTTATTAGACAAACCAGAAAGATCCGGATTTATGGGCATGACGTGTATAAAGGGAAAGGCATGACTTTGGAATCAAAGAAAAATAGGTATGACATTTTCAGTCTGCTACGCAGGAGCTGTGTGACCTTGGGCAAATTATTTAATTTGTCTGAGGCTCAGTGTTACCTTGTAGATAAAGATCTTGTGTAATGGGAGGATACTAATAACCACCCGATGGGCTATTAGGCGATTGGACGAGATGACATGTGAAACTGAAGAGTGGCTGACGCACAGAAGGGACGAAATAAATGTTTTTATGTCCTCCCCCCCACCCGCAATTAAATTCAAGAGTCATAGTGACCTTGGTTTTTGTTGTTGTTGGTGGTAGTGGGTATACTTTTTTTTTTTTTTAAGAGTTATAGAAATCTAGTTAATAAAATGCTAGATGTGAGAACCAGGGAGAGACTGGTCAATCCTTGTACCATAACAGAGCACTGAGGGAAAAAAAAAAAAAACTTCTGCCTGAATTTGGAACTGTTTTTAGAAATTGCCCATTGAGATGTTACTCCTTAAGGAGTTTGGTTGGATTGGGCAGAAAGCAGAGTGGAGTTTAGGTCAGAAAAGAGACCACTGGCCAAGCTGGTTTCTGAAGCTAAGAAAGTGAACTCCAGAGATGGGCTGCATGAGGGTTGGAATCAGATTATTTGTTTCCAACCTCCTCTTGGCAACAGACTGCTGTATGGCCTCAGACAAGCTGCCTAATGTAGCTCTCAGTTTGCTCATCTGTAAAATGAGGACAATTAGAGTCCCTACCCTGTAGGACTCTTATGAAGGACCCACGAGATAGTATGTGCCGCACTCATCATATAGTGGGGGGCACTTCCCAAGTGCTTAAACTATTAGCTATTGTTATTATTATTTGCAGTGTTCTTGGGCATCGATGAATCCTATGGAACTCTTCCCTTGACTGCTTCATCAGGCCATAGAATAATTTATCGATTTCAATCTTCAGGTTGACTGTGGGTCTTGTTGAAGAATCACCGAAGAGAGGAGGTTCTCTATAGGAGGCTCTGGAGTGGGAACAGAAAGGAATCAGAATACACAGGTGATAGAAAGGTAGACGACTAATAAATTTCACTTTGGACAGTCAATGTCTGTTTATCTATTTGTGCATTGACTCAACAAATATGATTGTGTACACATTATGCACAAGGTGCTGGGAATGGGGCAACAGAACAAGAAAGCTATGATCCCAAGAGTGAAAGAGAGAGTAAAATTGTGGTCAGGACCATAAAAAGGCAGGAGGGAAAAATCAGGGTGATGTTAGAATAAAATAAAGGAAAAATCTTCCTATAGAAGTGATAGGAAAGTAGAGAGCTGAAGAATGAGGAGGAGTGAGTTGGGCAAAATTTGGGGGAGGAGGAAACATCATATATGAAGGCTGTAAGGCAGGAAACACCTTGGCGTATTGGAGGGCTGAGTTAAGACCAACTTGCCTGGAGCCGAATGTGAAGGAAGGAGGACGATGTTTGAAAACACAGCTGGTGAGGCAGGTGTGGGCCAGATCCTCTCAGGTCCTGAAGCAGAAGTTAAATCAGCTAATGAAAAGTCAACAGGTAAAGAAGATTCCCTCTGTTTAACTTTATTTACATGGCTAGATTTACTTCCGTCAGTCTTATAAGTGTTGCCCACAAAGGTTCAGCCAGCTAGGTACCTGTAGGGAGGGGAGGATGGAGGTCTTCACCACAGATTCCCTAGCACACTCCAAACTCTGAGCTCCATGGGTGATGTCAACAGATCAGCTGGTGGGAGATCCTTATTGTCAGGAGTGCATGTGGAAGGTACCCTATGACAAGTTGCAGTGTCCAGACATGGAACAGGGAGCAGAAGGAACTTGATCAGAGAATGTCCTCATATCTCTATTCAGAAAGATCTAAAACGATCCCAGAGAATATTTTAAACCCACACACACAAAAAATACATCATGGGATGTTCTCTTATCTCTATTCAGAAAAAGATCTAAAACAATCCCAGAGAATATTTTAAACCCACACAGAAAATACATCAACAGAATAGCCAGTAATTGTTAAAAAGCTTTCTCTGTATCCTTAATTTGATTTGGAATGACCACCCCACGGTAAGTGGCATGCAATTATTCAATAACAGCTTTATGAAACCATTAGCCATCATCTGTTTAACCACTTCTTTTGACAGATAGCAGCAAAAATCCCGATTTACTAAATACCTACTATATCCCAGGCATGGTAATAACTGCTTTACATATATCCTTTTATTTAATCTTCATAACAGTCTTGCAAATTAATTATCATTAAGCCTTTTATAGATGAAAAAACTAAGGACCAAAGTGATTGAGTAACTTAAGAAGAAATAGCTCATAAATAACAGAGCTGGGCTTAAACCCAGGTTGACCTGGTTCTCTGGGTCTTCCTGCTGCACTGCCTCCCAGCGGAAGACCAGCAGACCAGGAGCTTGAGGCTCTTTGAGGAAGCAGAAACTTGAACCTAGGCCACATTAAAAAAAAAAATCAAAAGAGAGGTAAAATCAATTTTAATGTTATATTTTATTGACCCAATATTTCTAAAATATCATTTCAATGTGTAATCAATATAAAAGTTACCAAAAGATATTTTACATTCATTTTTTTATACTTACTTTCCAAATCCAGTGTACGTTTGTGCACGTATGACACGTGCACACACGTAGACACAATGGTCTACTCACATTTCAACTGCTTGGCACTAGGTAGGCCCTTGGGAAATTCTCTGTGGTGCCTACCCTTCAATCACAAAAACACTGAGGATATCTACTTGGAAGTCTTTTAATAATCCACATTAAATCCTGGAAATTTAATGTATACAATTTAAAATTTTATTTCCACTTTGCTTTGTTATGCATTATGCAGTCAGAAGGCAGCATATTTTCTTGCCTAATTATATTCCATAGATCATAGTTCAGAAGTGCGTTTTCCTTTTCTGACTCATGGGCATAGGAGACCCTAAAGGCACCTGGATGGCAGGGTGAACGGAGCCTGGGGAAACAGAGAGACACGTTGCCCACTCATTGACATCAAGAGTTGATGGTGCATTTACCAACAAGGACCGAGGCAGATAATAACCACTCAGTTCTGTGTGCACCAAGAGAAGAATTAATTGGTTGTATGGATCTTATTAACAGAACAATTGGAAAGGAGCAGCTAATTTCTTTCTGAGGGAGAGCTGGTTCCAAGTGGAAGACAGAATGAATAGGGAAGTGTCATCTTGATGAGATGATTTGCTTTTTTCTTTTGAAATTCTAGCAGAAGATCAGGGGGTTGGCTGAGTTTGGAGACTGAGCTTGAAAGGGTTACTTTGGTCTCTCTACCCAAACTTGCCCATCTGTCTCCCTTCACTCCCTTGTTCCTCTTCAGTTTCCCTCCCTCTGGAACCACCTCAACCTCATTTGTGAGCTGATTTCATGATGGAGCAGAAATGCCAATCAATCGTTTGGCCATCAGGAGGAGAACATCCCCAATCTACATTAGCCTGCTGGGCCGACTTCCAGAGCATCCTCTACGACACATGAATTATTACCGAAACATTACTGCTGTCAGCACATTCTGCTCTATACAACTTCCTATTATTATTTTTTGGCGGACAACACTGAAATTTTAAACAGTTCAATCTCGCCTAAGTAATGTGAATTTGGTGGCTCAGGGAACAACTTTGTGCCTCTCAGGGAGAATCCACCCATGGCTGTGGTTGGGCTGAGGCACCAGTAGGAGTGGGTCTAGCACAGATGGAGACCTGCAGACAACTTTGATTTGTTTTCTCCTTTCTGAGTTTATCCAGTTCCCAGCATCACTTCTCTTTCCCTTTCTTGTCAATGGCCAAATGAGGCTTCCGGGCTCCCGATGGTTGGGTAACAGAGTAGGAAGAGCAGAGGATCCATCAGCTTGGCTCTGGCAGAGGCATGGAGCATTGCTTAGGTCTTCTCTCAGCGAAGGACATATGGTGCTGAGCTGCACTGAGTACAGCTGGGCTGTCTCTGGAATTCTTCTGGACTCTAGGCTATGATGGGGCTCAGAGATCGAGCTTGGGAACTCCTGTACATAATTAGATGGTTTTTGTTTCTTTTAAAACTCTGTCATGAAATGGGTCACTTATCATTCTGGAGTGTGTGTGTGTGTGTGTGTGTGTGTGTGTGTAGAGTGTGTGTAGAGTGTGGGGAGCGTAGGGTCAGAGCTGAAATTCAGGTGCTGACACCTGGCAGGAGAAGGCCAGGTCAGGCCTTCAGGTCAGGCGGGTCAACCAAAGGCAAGTTAGACCCAACCAAAGACAGAGCAAGGTCAGCTGAGGGCCAAACCCAAGCCCATGGAGAAGATACAAAAGGTACAGGAAAGAGAAAATGTCAAAAACCAGGCAAAATGTTAGAAACCAGTGGATATGCTAAAGCTCAGAGATGGAACCAGGAGGGAAATGCGGGGCCGTGGATGGGATGGTAATAAGGACTATGGTTGCTGAGGCAATTCTTGGCCTTGATTTGTGGCCCCTCATGCCCTTGCTGTGTGGGTGAGAACAGGGATAGCTGATCTAGGCCACGCAGGAAGAGGAGGTGAGATTCACTGCCTGGGGCTGGCTGGGGAGGCAGAAAGAGAGCTGATTCTTGCCCCTGGGTTTTGCATTCTCCTGATACCACCCAGAGGGCTGAGGGCTTTAACTGGAGACAGCTAACTCTGGGAACCATGGCCTTTCCTCGCAATTTCTCTTTGCAACCCCACATACTTAATAAGTTTCATCAATGTGCTTAGAAAAAGATTTGGGTCCCAGAGTCATTCTCTGTAGGGTCCAGTGATTTCACAGGACAAACTTTATCTAGAAGTAGCCCCTGTTTCTAGCTCTCCCTTCATCAGGGAGGAAGATTCATCTAGTGAAGAGTCCTACTTTTGAGTTTAGGCCCCTTCCAGTTTCCAGTTCCTGAGCCAGTTTCAGGAATGCAGGCAGGACTTGTGCAAGTAGCTTTTGCTCAGCACTGTGTTGGTGGTAGAGAGAATCCATTTCATGAGACCTTGGATTAAGAGGCTTAGCTATGCAAAGAGTCCTAGTTTTCCATGGGCTCTCTTTCTCCTAAATGAACCTTGGATTGTATGACCTTAGAGGTACTTGGGGATTGAAGTCAGCCTTCAAATTATGGAGCTTCTCAAGCTCTTCCCAGGTGGATTTGTTCCCCAGGGAAGGACTCTATGGTCCCTGAGGCTTGCCTGAATCTAGCCTCATTCCCACCGGTTACCTCCAGGACTGTGATCAGGCCAAAAGTTTTTTTGAACTCAAGTGGAACTTCTCCTCTGGGAGTTTTCATTGGGGATGTGGGGGAAGGAGCATGGAGGTGGGGACTATTCTCTAGATCAGCACCTACTTTAACCCTCAAGTCCAAGGTGGACCGTTGGAACTCATCACTTTTGACAATTGTTTTGATTACAACTATGGGTATTCATGCTTTCAGTGCAAAAGCCTAAAAACATTCTTTGCCAGTTTATCTGGTTATTGCTTTGGTAATCCTAGAGTCTTCATGTTGTTCCCTGGGAAATGGAGCTTGAGGCAAAATTTATGGCAAATGCTTTATTGTGTGTAGGTGTGTAGGCAATCTGAGGGAAGCAAGATGGAGGCAAAAAGGAACCAGGAAAGGGCAGGACAAAAATCAAATGCCAGGCAGTGCACGGTCAAGCTGGCCAGAGTTCCAAGCAGGAAACATAGCTACCTGTGTCAACTAAGATCCTGGAAATTAAGTGTACATTTGCCTAAAATAATTTCCACTTTTGAATGCTCACCAAGAATGAAACACTGGTCCTTTATGTGTATTAACTCATTTGCTCTCCATGGAGGTGCGATTAGCAGCCTTGTTTCCTAGAGGAGGAAACAGATGTGCAGAGATGCTTGAAGGTAGTTGACATTTCTAAACCCAAGGAGTTTGGCTTTAGGGCTTATGCACTCAACCACTCCATCATACTGACTTTTGGAGCAATGAAGTGTTTTTATGCATTAAATATTCCTTGGGAAAAAAATAAATATTCCTTGAGTATTTATCAAAAGCAGCAGCAGCTATGGTGAAGGGAATCAGGATTCCTATCAATCTACTGAAGTTTTGTAGCAGAGATTTTTCAAAATTAACATGCTTAGGAAATAAGTCCTACCAGGAAGGTAGGTCTAAGTTTTGGCTTAGGCATGCGTAGGTTAGAAAGTTCCCATAAGTGATTCTTACCAGCCATGAGGATTGAGAACCATGTTTAGATCTTTCCACCTAGATCTAAGGAAATAGAGGTAAAATAGATATCCCTATCTGCTTTGTAATTTCTAGGAAGGTTCTTCCTAGCCCTTTGGGCTAAATTTTACACTCCTTTTCTTAATTTTCTTTTTGGTAAGAGCCTTTTGGGGCTGCTGATTGTGTGTGTGTGTGTGTGTGTGTGTGTGTGTGTGTGTGTCTTTCTGGCCTCCCTCTGTTTTGTTTACTGCAATTCTGTTTGGATAAATAGATACTCCCTGGGATGTCTCAGGGAACATTAATTGGGTATGTTGGATTTGACAGAATATCACAAATATTTCTGTTCACATTGGATTTCATTATTCTCCGTAAAAATATGCATGGACGTTAATACACACAAACTCCTCAAACCTTACTTGTATGAGAAGTTATTTGACAATATTTCTAATATTTAATAAATGTTATCTAGACTCAGTGCTGTTCTTAGTAACATATTACAAAGAATGTCTTAAATGGCATTAGTAATACATTCTTGACAGATGACTCTGTAACAAGCTGTTCCTAAAGCAGATTCATTATAACATAGAAATCATGTTAAAACAGCAGATTTTATTCTCATCAAATGCACATACCAGAAAGAAAACCAGCTAATGATTGTGGATTCCGGTGTGTGTGTATGTATGCGCGCACGTGTGTGTGTGTGTGTGTGTGTATTTGTGTGTGCATGCTTGGGTCCAGAAGACGTATAAACATTTTGTAGCTGTGGAAACCCTCCAAAAGAGGAGGGGGAAGGAAACTAGATCTTTGTAGGTAAATCCAGCCTCCTATCTGCTCACCCTTGGCAGCTAACCTCTTAAATCACTAAAACTTAGGACTAGAATAGATCCCATCTATTGATGAGAAAACTAAGACCTACTTTTATCCTCCATCTTCTAACAGTTAGTCAGGCCTTGATGGTAAAGCCTCAAGGTTGTCAGGAGAATTCTTTGAGGCTTGGGCTCTGCCACTCCATCTGGCTTAGTAATAAATTTTGAAAATGCAGATTCCCCAATTCTTTGGACCCTGAATTTAATGTAGAGTTATGTACTCTTGGGCAGTCTTGACGCTGTCATCCGAGGAATCGGGTTAATAGGAAAATTCTGTCCTCAGTTTCACAAAGGGGAAATTGTGAATTATAGAAACTATAGGCAAGTAATCTTTGGCCCACTGTAGGAAAAACACTAAAGCACATTATTAAGCAGATGGTCTGTGATCACAGAAGAAATAAAGAGGTGATCACCGGAAACACCCATGATTTCCTAAAAGTAAGGCATGCCAAATAATCTTAGTTCTTTTTTTGACATATTTACTAGACTGGCAGATGGGGTGGTGATGGTAGGGTAGGTCATGTAGACACAGAGAATAACAATATAATAAGGCTGGTGACAGAGTTTCTCCTCATGTCATCTGGGATGACCTCGAAAATCCAGGCTTTGTGTGGATTTGCAGCTGATAGATCCACACCATTCAAAAGAGGGTTGATCTCTAGAATGATAACCATAGGGAGGGAGGTCTCCAGGCAGCAACTTCAAGGGCTTTACCTACCCCTGTCATGTTCCAAGTATTTACCAATGACTTGTATAAAATATTGAGCACGGGCTTATCGAATTTGTGATGACACAAAGCAGAGGTCAACTAATATGACAAAGGATATAAATAAGTTTTAAAAGATCTTGATATCTGGAAAGATGGGTTGAGACTAACAGGATAAATTTGACAAAGATGAAAGCAGAGTCTGGGTTTTAGGTTTGAAAGAAGCTTAATTTCACAAATAGAGAATAAGGAGGAATGGGTCCGAATGCAGTTTATCTAAGAAATATCTAGGGGGGCTTTGGCTGACCATAGACTTGACCAGGCTCTATATATAATTTATGTTTATATAAATATACACTATATGAAATACATAGACACACATCTGTAAGCTTTATCTATCATGTCATTTATTTATATATACATATTGAGAGGGTTTTTATCTACAGAGCAAACTGTCCTCCTCTCTCCCAGTTTAGAGATCCCTTAGAACACTGTGGTCTGTTCTGGGATCTATGCTTGAGAGGGACACTAACAAAGAAAAGAATGGAAACCAGAACACTCTGAACAGGGTTTGGACATCTTGTCAACAGAAGATTGATTGAGAAAGTTGGTGATGCATTTAGGAAGACAACACTTTGGGAAATAATAACAACTGGGCTTAGACATGTGAGAGAGTCTCACAGAGAAGATGGAGAAGATGGATTGGATTATTCTGTAGTGTTCCAGAGGGCAGAACTGAGGCCCAGGAATGGTGATAGGAAGTGTATAGTGCCTCAGTGTAAAGAAGATTTAAAAGAATAGTGGTAACTATATGCAGGTAAGGCCGACTTCTGAGTTAGCCAGCTCCTGGTTACTGACAGGCTTAAAAACAGAGGTTAGGTGACCACCGGAGGACCAGGATGCTTGAGAAACTTCTAGTACAGAATGGGTAGGTGGGCCAGAGAATCTTCATGTTTGCTTTCAACTCCAGGATTACAATCTGGTCACTGGGCCGGGCCACTTTTACTAATCTCTAAATGGTGTGGGGCCTTGATTATGGGGACTCTAGGTCACATTGTCCCTTCTCTCCCTCCTGTAACTCTGTGGGATCAAGAAAAGGAAAATAGGCTTAGGGAAGACTCGGGTTGTCAGAAACTTCTGTTTCTTCCAGGGTCTCAGTTCTGAGACCTACAGAAGGCAGCGGTGGCTCCAAGCAGCCCAGATGCCAGAGAAAATTCCTATACTTCAGATACAAAGGAGGATGGCCAGGTCTTTGAAGTACATGTATCAAAGCTTTAATAAAAGCGAATAAAACTGCTATGTGCGGTTCATACCTCCTTAGAGCATCAAGTCAAAGCCTCCCTGAGGAAAAAAAAACTGTTATATAACTATTCTTATGATTTTCTTTTTTTTTTCAAACTCAATCTTTAATTAAAAGGCCACAATAACTATTTTGTATTAATTATAGAATATAATTAAATTTTAATTGATCTGCTCAAAATTTTTTTTTAAGATTTTATTTGTTTATTTGTCAGAGAGGGAGAGAGAGAGAGCAAGTACAGGCAGACAGAGTGGCAGGCAGAGGCAGAGGGAGAAACAGGCTCCCTGCCGAGCAAGGAGCCCGATGTGGGACTCGATCCCAGGATGCTGGGATCATGACCTGAGCCGAAGGCAGCTGCTTAACCAAATGAGCCACCCAGACGTCCCTCAAAATTTTTTTAAAATTTGTTTGTGTACGTGTGTGTGTGTGTGTGTGTGTGTGTGTGTGTGTGTGTAGGTGTGGGGTTGGTTTTTTTTTCTTTCTTTTTTTACAATAATGAAGACACTGAATAGTGGCTAAAAATTGAACACAGGATAAGGCCACCTGAGTGAACCACCTGCACATGGACAGGTGGATGCAGGCCCTGGGCTCCTAGGAGTCCTTGTTGTCCCAAAGCTTCTGACAGTGGCCATAGTGAATTCTTTCATCTGTGAAAGGTTAAGATTTCCAGAATTATTTTACACAGACTGAGACAGGCCAGTTCTAGGAGGCCCCCTGTGTCCTGACCACTTGCCTTTGGAACAAAGGGGTGAAGGGTAAAAGGTGTGACAGGTAGTCTGTATACCCAGAACGAGGGACAGGCAAATAGTGTGGTACCCAACACCCAGTCAACCGAGAGAGGCTTGTGGAAGGAGAGGAAACCTAGGAAAATCGATGGGTTATGTGCTAGGTGTCATTATAGGAAGTGGGTATTATTATCCTCAATTCCCAGCTGAGGAATCCAAAGGGAAAAAAGTACATCTGATGGTTGCTCAAGGTCACACAAATTTTAAATAGCAGGGCTGGGACTTGAACTCCAGCCAGGTTCTCCAGCCAGAGAGGTTCTTATTACACCACATAGCCTCTAGGGGTATATATTTTCAGTTCACAAAGGGGCAGCCAATGGGACTGTTTCCAAGTTGGGGCATATTCACTCACCTGTGAAGATGTCTCAAACACCAAGCTGCCATCTGCCATTTCTGGTTCCCTGAGGAGAGAAGGCGTGGTGTTCAGCCAGGCAAGAGAGGGGTTAAAGCCAGAGAGTGGTAAGAAGGGGGAGTTCACAGGGACAGAAGAATGTGCTCACAGCAGCGCAGAGCTGCCGAGAAGCTTCAGGCAGAAGGGCAGCGTCTGGTGGCGGGGGGGGAGCGCACATGGCAAGAAATGACAGGAGTCTAAAAGCCATCTGGAGAGATGGAGACAGGGAGGATGGCTTCCTGGTCTAAACCACTTGACCAAACCTTCAGACGCAAGAAACCCTTTGCCCTGATGAGCCAGATTTCTCTGCCAGCAACTTTCTTGAGTCAAGGAAGTGGGAGGAAGAAGAAGGATGGTCTGGGGAATGTAGAGCTGCATGAGGTGGATCCTGTTCGTTCCTAAAAGGAAAGAAGCCACTCTTGGTTCTATTTTTGGTTCATGGAGAAAATCTGAGCTTATCTCACTGGCTGCTTTCTGTGCCTGAAGTTACAATACTACTTTGTCCTTGGGATAAACCCTGAATGCAGGTTCTGCTCCTGCATAGTCATGAGGACCCCTCTTTAGGGCAGCGGGCGAAGGGGTTTTAGTGAGAAAGTCCCAGGGAAGGTGATTTGTCATTAGTCCCTCTCTTCACCCTTGGCCGGGATTGGAGCCATTACCCTAATCAGAGGCATACCTGGGTCCGGGAAGGGGGCCGGGGATCCCGTGTTTTCAGCAGTCTCTCAGGAGCTTCTGCTGTTTCTGGACCACATTTTGAATAGCAAGTTTTCAGTCAGTCCTTCCCAAAAGGATCTCAGGATCTCCCCGTCTGCACCGTCAGGAAGCATGTCTGCCTCTCTGACCGAAACACACCACCGACAGGTTGAACCCCCTCTTCATGCCGATACTTTGAATCTTTCCAGTTCCCTGAGTGCTTGGAGTCATCTGGGAAGGAGGAGACTATACAATTCTTGAGAATCTGGCAAACTGGCTGGTTCCTGAGCATTCCCTGCAGTCTTGACCCCATGCTGCTCCAAATGACTGATCAGAAGGACTGGGGCAAAACCCCCTGGTTTTCAGGACCAACCTGGATGGAAATAATGATGAAAGGAAAGAGTTTAGGAAAAGTTTCCAAGTTGGGTCAGGTTTTGGCAACATATGCTTCTTCTGTGTGTTCTGTATTTTCTCCCATGTTGCGGCTGGGGAAACGGTGCACATCTGTCTCTCGGGCTATTCTCTGTGTTCAGCTGCTGCCTAGTCTGCCAGGGCTTCTCCTTGAGCAGATCCCATGGTCCAAGTGCATAGTGGGTGCTTCTGTATGAGGAGTTCCAACTAGCTCCAGGGCTGTCAGATACGCTGTGAATACAGGACCCATCTGCCCAGGGGTGGGGGATGATTTCTGAGCTCACGTGGAGCAGAGGCTGAACCAGAAACACAGTAGCTGTTTGCAAGTTTCTTGGAAGGGAGGAGGCCTTCCCTTCCCTCGTTCTGCTCCTCTCCCCACAGTCTCAGGTCATGGACATTCTCCTTTTCGCCCCCCCACCCGAAACTACATATCTACTCTCACAGGTCTCAGTCAGATGCCTCCGTCAGACTCCTCTCAGCATCTGGCGTATGTGTCCTTAAGTGTGACAGATTCTGCCAAGAAGAAATTCCTGTCTGCTTTCCTGGCACAGAAGGGTTTCTTGAATGATGCTCCTTCAACACGGGCTATGAGCACCCTCACAGCCTTCAAGGATATGGATGCATGGGGTGGGTACCCAGCAGTGGCCCCCTTCCCCTCTCGGGGCTCCTCCAGCTTTCTTTGACATTTGTTCTAGGATAGGGAGCTGCTTTACATTCGGTAGCTCATCCTTAATGTCCTTGACCATCTAAACCTCAGTTTTAGGGGAGAGCTGGGAGGAGGACCTTGAGACCCAGTAGAAAGCAGAAAGCACAGAGGCAAGGGTCCTAGAGCAGACTTGACCAGTTGTGAGGACTTAAGCAAGCAGATTGCTTGACTCTTTAAGACTTTGCTGCATTTCTTTAAATTTGCGCCAACTAGACTTGTCCATTCATTTACTTAATATATACTAATTTAACATGTAGTTTACATCCAGGTGCTATAAAAGGCTCTGTAGCAAATACAAAGGGGAGATAAAAGCCACAACGTTTTAAAGCATCCACTTAAAATATGCCAAGTACCAGCAGCATTGACTTCATTTAGCGGCCTGCTAGAAATGCAGACGCTTGAGTCCTCCCCCTCTGATTCCGATATGAATCAGAAACTGCATTTTAACAAGATCCCCCAGGTGATTCGTGCACCCATTAAAGTTAGAGAAGTACCGACTGCACCGATAATGCCGCGTTCTCCGCTTTAGCACCCATCGTTTCATGAGACACAGTCCTCTCTTTAAGACGCTCGTAATCAAACAAGAGAGAGAGAGTCTGACAAATCCCTACTCTACAATGTGGTGCATGTCTTTATAGAGATAGGAAGAGGATAGTACGGAAATTCAATGGAAGGAAGGATTGATTATGCCACTCATTTATTCTAACAATATTAACCACTTGCTACACGCCTTGTATTCTCCTGCCAGCGAGGAAGTGCAAATAATCATAGAACCACGTGTGGCTTCTTTCCTCTAAGGAAACAGCAGGATCCATTGTGTCTGACCTTGCTTTGTCCTGACCACCTCATTCAGCTTTCTGTCTTCAAGGCGCTTACCTTCTAGTGGGGAAATACATGTGATGAACAATTTAAAATATATTATATACGTATGTATGTATATTACATATGTATATATGCATATCTATGTATGTATGCATATATATGTGTGTGTATATGTATGTGTGTGTATGTATGTGTGTGTATGTATGTATGTAATTCCAGATATATATGTGTGTGTATGTATGTATGTAATTCCAGATTGCGAAGAGTTCTGCGAAGGATATAAATAGGATAATATGGTAGTGACTGGGGGTGGAAGAGTGGGCGATACTTTTGAGTGGGTCTAAATAAGCCTTTTTGAGGAGCAGAAATCCAAATGATGAGGAACCAATTATGGGAAGATCTGACCTCTGGGGGTTGGGATAAGTGTGTTATAGGGAGGAAGGACAGTAAATGAGAGGCTGGACGGAATGGACAGAACCGACCTCTTCTCAGTGCAACAGGAACCCGGAACAGCTTGGCAAGAGGTGAAGGCATAGAGCTGTTTGGAGCCAGCTCATGTAGGGCCATGTGGACCATGGTAAGTGTGACTGAATTTTACTCTGAGTGCGATGATAATAATATGCATAGATATATACTTTAAACACTTCTGACTGTTGTATGGAGACAGGACTGTAGAAGGTAAGGCTGGAAACAGGGAGAGCAGGTAGGGGAACCTTGAAATAGTGCGGGTGGTGATAATGGTGACTTGGACTAAGATGGTAGATGTGGAGATGGAGAACGGTGGATGGATTCAGGATAGGGTTGGGAATAGCATGAAAAGTTTCTGGAAAAGATATTTTAACAGAGTTTAGGAGGTGATGAGATGGATTTTGAAGGATAAATTGGGATTTACTGGACAGACATTCAAAGTTCTAGATTTAGAAGCCCAAAAGTCTGGAGGCATGTATGTTGGAAGCACAGGTTGGCTTGTACTATTCTTCTCACTGGACTAAAGGAACAAATAATACTCAAAAGCACATATTTCTAATGGATATGTGGTTCTTCCCCTTCACAATGGTAGCCCTCAAACATGTAGTAATTTGCCGGGTTTCTGAGCAGGTCTCTCCAAATCGCTCTACCAAATTCCATATTACAAATGTCTGGCTCATCACTTGGGTAAGAAAAGGCTCCTCTCTTTTCTTCTAGTAGACCAGACATTGGTCCTGGATATGCTTATGTATACCTTCTCTGGAAGACACAGTTTTGGTCTCCTGAGCAGTATGTTTTCAGCCCCAAACTCCAGAGCTGTCCCAGAAACCACTTTATCCAAGCAGGAAAATAAATGTGAATATCACTAACTCAGCAGCCTGGCAGCTGCAGACGATCCCATTATGTCAATCACCATCAGCAATTCCCTGTAACTGGTGGGCTGTCATCCTCCTGGAGATGAATTTCTGGGAACCTGTTGTATGTATTAATAGATCATTTATTCAGATTGATCTTTCATCCATTGATCTTCAGTCTTTGCAGATGACCAGGTCTCTTGTGATCTGACTTCTGGGGCCAATCTTTACTCTAAAAGACTCCCCTGGGATTTGTTAGAAAGCACAGTAGCCCTATGCAGTCTCCAGGACCACTAACCACATCTGCAGTCAGTCTTCTTCCACCTCCAGAGAGCCAAGGTATGCTGCTGTTTCCTACCCTCTATCATTTGATTTTTAATATTTTAAATTCCAGATCTGCACTCAAAGCACTACTGTTGGGCTGTGATCTGAATTCTTCCCTGAATAGCTCTAGTATCTTATCCTTCAGAAATTTGAGCTTCTTTCTCATTCTGCCTTACCTGTGCCAGTTCTCATTATTGGATCAGATACAGAACCTGAACTCACTCCAATCCTTCAACTGGCCAACCCTTACCCATCTGTGATGGGTTGTGTGGTGTGTCCCTGCCGAAATTCATATGTTGAAGCCCTAACCCCAAGGATCTCAGAATGTGGCCATATTTGGAGATAGGGTCTTTAAAGAGATAATTCTGGTGAAATGAAGTCATACAGGCGAGACTTCATCTAATATAACTGGTGTCCTGATAAGAAGAGGAGATTAGGACATAGACATATGTACACATGGAAGAAAGACCATCTGGGGATACAGCAAGGAGGCAGCCATCTGCAAGCCCAGGAGAGAGGCCACAGAATTAAACAAACCCCACTGACACCTTGATCTGGGACTTCCAGCTCCAGACTGTGAAGAAATACATTTCTGGGTCTCTGTCTCTGGCACACAGCCCCGCCTGGAGTCTCCAAACCCCGTAGATCCCTGCGCTCTTCCAGGAGGTGTCTCCCTGGATCTTGTGGGGCCTCTCCTCACAGAGCAGTGGCCTGTGCCACGGACCACAGTTTAAGGTAACCCCGAGCTGAGAGCTCACTCCTTGGCTCCATCCTGTAGCCGGCTTCCCTGCTCTAATACCTGTGAGCTCTGTGACACTCAGACACCCCTGATCCTTCTGTGACCCTGCAGAACCTGGGGCCACGCTGTTCCTGCGTGGGCTTCACCCCAGTTTAGCCTCTGGAGCGATGTCCCTCAGTGGAACAGACTTTTAAAAGTTCTGATTTTGTGCTCCATTGCTCTGCCGCTTGCCAGGAGCTGCCCCCCACCCCCACCCCGCAGTCTATCTTCCCATCGCTTTGGATTCACTTCTCTGCCGCTCCTACCTTTCAGAAAGTGGTCGATTTTCTGTTTCTAGAATTGCTGCACTTCTTTTCTTTGATCTTTTGGATTTGTAGGTGTTCGGAATGTTTTGATAAGCTATCTAGCTGATCTCCTGCGACCTGATGTTGTCTCAGCCTGCCACTTCTCCGCCATGTTGACTCCTCCTAACTAGACTAAACAATTCTATATGTTACTTAGTGCTCTTAGTCCCTTTAACCTATTCCACCCACCCCCTCACACACCTCCCGTCTGGCAATTTGCTCTCTATACTTAAGATATCTATGCATGTTTTTGAAAATAAAGTTTTACAGGAATAAAAAAAAAAAAAAAAGAAATACATTTCTATTGTTTAAGCTACTCAGTGAGTGGTATATTGTTAATGTAGCCCTAGCTGATGAATATGCCATCTTTCAAGTCTCACCGTAAATAGTACCTTTTATGACAGGATTTCCCCAATTCCTGGATTAGCTTAGGTCATCCTACTGTGTGATCCCATTTCTATCTTTTCACTGCCCTAGCATTCATTATACCATGTTATAATTATTTATTTAATTTTTTATTTTTAGGAGTCTGTTAGCTCCACAAGGCCAGGAACAAGTTAATATTGTTCACTGATATGTTAAAATATGGGAAATAATCTAATTACTGTAAGAATAAACCTCCAAATCTCAGTGACTTAGCACAAAAGTCTATTTTTTATTCATATCCCAGGCCAGCATGGGCACAGGGTTCAGGGATGTAAGTCTCCATTTGTGGCTTCATCTTCCTTTGGGTCCCTGAAGAGCTTCCAATTTAGTAAGTGGATGTGGAATGAGAAACTGACCATTGGTGGGAGGCATCTAGGAGTCAGACCTGAAAGTGGAGCACCTCACTTCTGCTCACATTTCACAGGCCAGAACTCAAGTCACATGACCTCACTAGCTGTAATGGAGGCTAGGAAATGTAGTCCAATTTCATGCCTAGGAAGCAAAGGAGAACATGGAAATTGATGAACACAACAATTTATTCCATAACTGCTATATTTCCAGCACCTGCCCTGGTGCCTGATTTATAGGTACTTAATAAATATTTTTACCAATTAAATCATTAACTTCCACAGGTCACACATTTAGCCTTAGGTGCAACTGGGATGGGATGGTTTAGAATTATAGACTCGACTCTACCTGGAGGCCTATCATTAAACCAAATGACCTCATTTGTGCACACTTGAAAGATGAAATCTCCCAGTCTCAAAAATCACTTTAAAAGTAACAATCTGAAAAAGGCAGTTATTTCATTTCTAACATTTTAACAAAAACAGGCTGCTCAGTGTGTGTTTTTGCTATCTTGCTACAGCTATTTGCCTCTAAGTTATTAGACTCTAACCTCCTGGAGAGCAACACATTCACCATCTGGGCAGGCAGCTTCAATCCCAGTGTCTGACGCATCTTCAACTTTCTTTGAGCCAACATTTGTTGAGCATTTACTATATGCTATGCTAAATGCTTTCTATCCATTAACCCTTTAAATTGTTCCATGAAGTAGCAACAACAATTTTCTGTTTTTTATATATTGAAATCCAGTGTTCAGAGAGCTTATGAGAACTTGTCAAGCACCACAGAACTAGTGTGTAGTCAAAGTAAAATGAAGATCCTAGTACCTAAGATTTCAAAGCTCGCATTCTTAACTCCTATTCCAAGCTGCCTTTCCTATGCATGCTCATTACACTGAAAGGAAGTTGGCCATGGGCATCAGAGCTAAGTTCTATGATCTTGTGAGGAAACAAAGACTGTACTACCTGTCCATGTTCTTATTTTCAAGAGGGTATAGCTCTTCACTTCCTTGAAAGCAGGAAATGGTTGCCTTTGTAGTCCAAAGAACACCTAGCACAGAACCTTCTGCATAGAAGATCCTTGATGTCTGTCTCTATTCTCTACAAGGTTAATGGACCAGGACCCAAGGAAGGAAAGGACTGGTCAACCTGCCTCCATTGGTTGGTATATCCTTCCCCAAGCACCCACTCTCATACTGCCTTTACCTCTTGCTCAGCTGCTCTACCCAGATCTCTCCTTGGAGGATGTTTTTTCTTTATCCATATGCAACAAGGAGGTGATGGTTCCTCATATCCTGTGGGAGTGAAAGGCTTCTGTCCCTCTCTGAGATTGATGGTGGGGGCAGAGAGAGGGAGCCAGAGGTTTCTGATGGCATTTCCTTCTTAAGGATAAGACAGAAAGGGAGAAAACTTTGTGGTAAGTTGAGTCCTTTCAGGAAATAATAGCTCTCCCTCCAGTCATCCTCTTTCATTCTTCTAAGCCTCATTGCATGAAGAGTCCCAGGTCCCTATTCTTCCAAGCTGCAGAGTCCAGAGGTAGAAGAGCCTGGATTCTAGTACTGCTGTTACAGTTCCTAGGAAGCAGAGGCTAAGGCCTATCCTGATCCTTGTTCAGATCCTTCTCACTGTCTGCTTCAGAATGAAAAAAATCCATTTAGATGTAGTTAAACATCTCTTAGTTCTTAGTTCATTATTAATTTTTTTTGGATCTTTGAAAATGACATTTTTCCCCGGATATTTTGCCAATGGACTCTCCTGGCAAATAATACACTAAAAAGAAAATAAATAGTGTTCTTTTTGCATGCATTTGGCACAAGTGAAGACCCCCTCCTGTGTGAGCACTTGGTTGAATTATTTCTGCCTACTGGCTTTTCTGTCCCTACAACAAGCTAGTCTGCACAGCTCAGTAATGGATACGGGGAGGTGAGGCTCTATTGTTTCACAGATCCACATGACTTGCTCTTCTCCTTTGGGTGGATGGGATATAACTTACACAAGAAATTATAAGTGTGGTAGAGACATACGTAGATGATAATGAAGATGATGATGGTGATGAAGAAGAAGACGATGATGATTTTCGGTAGAGCAAGAACATAGAGGATTTTCAGCACCTCTCCTACATTTGTCTTTGGCTACTCAATGTGAAAAGAGAACTGGTCCTTATCATCCTGAAAAAAGTTTCCAGTGCTCCATGAATTCAAGTTCTATAGCTTGGCTTCTACAACTGGCAGGAGCCCATGGGGGTGACAAGTAAATAGGGGGGTTGAAGAAAGATATTCCCCAGTCACCCCCAAGTCCATTTCCACTCCAGGCTGAGGGCCAAAGGGAAGCTCTGTCTCTCCTGATTTGGTTTGAATTCAGGCCATCCATCCCAGATGAGCTGCATTCCGGGCCTTTTTCTGGTTGATGTCAAAAGGCTGAATGTGGACTTCAGGAAGGCTTGAGGGCTGTCTTGCCTGCTAACACTGATTTTATGATATGCTAAACATAACATTCGATAGCTATTATTTCCACTGTCAGAGAAACAACTTGAGCCATCTATCTTCCTCCTCAGACTATATTACATTTCTCCCCACAAATGACAATGCATTATAATATCTTTTATTATAATATTACTTATTTATCACCAGAGGTTTTCCAGCGTTAATGCTGAGGGCCCTCATCCTTTATCTGCTTTTTGGTTTGTTTGTTATGGATGTCACACTTTATTTATCAAGATGGGCTCTGTTCAGGATTTGTGGAGATGGGTCTCCTCTGATTTACTCCTTACATAAACCTGGGCTTTTATCTCATTAGATTTCTCGGCATACTGGGAGGACAGGATGGACAAGATGTTCTGCTTTCTTGCTTTGTCAAGGGATCCGGAAGAGTCGGAATTAGGATGGTGGCACTTGAGCCTTGGAA
This sequence comes from Mellivora capensis, assembly GCA_004024625.1. Taxonomy (NCBI): domain Eukaryota; kingdom Metazoa; phylum Chordata; class Mammalia; order Carnivora; family Mustelidae; genus Mellivora; species Mellivora capensis. The sequence continues at coordinate 66,339 of PISX010003727.1, forward strand.
GAGAGCCTCTGGCAGCATGTGTGGCAGCAACCCCCTCTCTCGGCAGGCAGGGAGGCAACCTTGCCCAGTCCATTTCAACGGGCCTCCAGAGAAGGAGCTCCCAAAATTGTTCTAGGTAACCTATTCCAAAATTTATCAGTCTTCCTTTCCAAGAGTCTTCTTCCCCACCTCCAGTAAAACACACTCCCTTAAATTTAGTAAAAATGTGACATTCTCCTGAGATCTTATTTCTCTGAGAAGGGTACTGGAAAGCCCAACATAGAAAATACTTTAAGTGGCATATACACTTGGAGGCAATTATTTGTTTTACAATGAATAAAAAAAAAAACATGCTTCCTTGAAGAATGATTCCTCTACTTCTCTTAAGTGACTGTATATACATCATTAATGACTAGACAGAAAAGCCCCCCCCACCCCCGCCGCCACAGTTGGGGGCAGGTGGATGTGCAGGCAGAGAAGATAAAATTAAAGCGCCTGCAACTAATGTTTACTGAAATTCTGACAGAATTGCTGATATGGTCCTTGTAAAAAACAGAGATGTTTCTACATTGATACATTGATATAAAAACATCACTTTACATTCTAGTTTGTTAGAAAGAAATATGATTCCATCATACTTGAGAATGAATGTTTGCCCTGCATTTCTCTCGAAATTTCTCTAGTGCTTAAAATCCAGTGGAGACTGAGCCCAAGGTCAAAACTGGCCTTGAACAAATGACTAAGTGAGGGACATAGGAGCTGTTGTGGTTTACCTTTATTTTTCTATCTACCTTTTCTATTAATGCTCTTTTCTTGTTGTAAAATGAGACCTGTCCTATCCCCTCTTCCCTCTCTTAGGCAGCCCTTACCTAAACAACCCTACCTTTTTTGTCCTGCTGCAAGTGTCTCAGCTTTGCAAGGTAAAAATCTGGAGGTGGGTGGTTGGTTACAGCCTGGAGCCAAAATATTTATCAGGCTGGTTCACATTTTTAATAGTAGACTATTGGAAAGCTGTATTATTATTATTCAAAGAATGCTACTGTTATGGTGCAAATTCCAACATCACTGAGAACACCCTGGAGGGGAACTTTGGATTAGGGCTGGAAGCATGGGGGACCCTAGGGAAGTACCTCAAATCACTCCAGGTGAGGGATTCAAACCCTCCCACCTAGGAGACCAACTCGAAGTGTCTGGTTGGGTGATCCTTGCCCTTGATCTCCATCCCGAGAGTCTCCTTTCTTTGGCAACATGCCAAGCCCAGGCCCAAGGCAACAGTGCAACACTGGGACCACGCAGAGTAGAATGTTTAACATCCGCACAAGACAAGACTCCATGAACCTTAGCTGTTTCCCCTAGAACAGGAGGTGAGTTGAAAGGCTTGTTCTGAGTGGGAGAAGGGCTCACAATTGCCATTTTTGCCCCTTGGTTGCCCACCTTCTTTTAAAGGGAAGAAAATGGTGTAGCAAAGAAGTCCTGTCTGATCATAGGGGATTTCAAAGCGACTCCACACAAGGGTAGAGCAGGCGGGGATGGGGTGGGTGTCACAGGACAGCTTGGCCGACTGGCAAGAACTTGGGCATTGTTGGAAACTCATTACTGATCCACTCTCAGAGTCCTACACTCTCCATTGAGCTTCTGAGCTAGTAGCCAGTCACCGGGAACTTGAGAAGGCTTTGGGAACTATTCACAAGGCGGAGGGACTCTTCCTAAAGCAGTGTAGACCTCTTTGTGAAATATAGGTGTAGATTGGGAAAGTGGAGAAAAGGATGTTGAGACTTTACATTTTATTAGAAGTGACTGCCTGTCTTATATCCTACCCTTCAGTGTTGTTTTCTGCAAATAAAAACACAAGACAAGGACAGTGAGTTGAAAACAAGGGCTACATGTCCAGATGAGTGTGCTTTCCCCCCACTTTCCAGTAGTGCAGCTGCTTTCCTTTCTCCTTCTCCCTGTTATAATAAATTCAGTTGGTTTGGGTAGATTTGTTACCTCGAACCAGCGGAGTCCCCTTTACTTTCCAGGAAGAAGGAGAACAGATGTAGACATCTTGCTCTTAGAGGGCCCAGGGCCCAGAATGCGTGAACTCCTTCTCCTTGTTTGCTGCTGCTTTGGATCATTAATTAGAAATAATGCAGTGTTGAGCATTGCCATCATTTTAACACAGTGTTTAAGACAACAAATATCATCATTTGTGGGCTAAGGCTTGTGAAATGGCACCATAACTCTATTTGCGCATCATTTTCCATGAACACAAAGACCCATGGCCATGTTTTGTGAAACAATTTGTAAACTTTGTGGGGATGGAGAGAAAGAGCCCCCTGAAAGCTCTACCCTCTCAGGATCAGAGTTTGCTATGGCTACAGCCCACTGATTCTTTTGGATATTTTTGACTGCACAAGTTATTCTTCCCTGTTGCCTTAGGTGATCCAGATTGACCCCTTCAACACCACACAGCTGACTTCTAGGAGAATGAGGTTGACTGGGTCCAGGGGACATGATCGCTCACCAAGTTTACTCTCTCAGTGTCAAGGTTCTTAGGGAACCTGTTTGAGTAGCATGGGCCAAGGAAGAAAATAAGGAAGATGGTGTCTCTGGTCCAAAGAGCTCCAGGTCCCATCTTCCTCCCTTCCCAAGGACCTGCTTTCCCTAACTAACCGATTGGCACTGGCATTGATTGAGGCCCACCTCTCCCTCAGCCTCACTGATTCAGTTGATGCTTTCAATATTTTTTGCTTGGATTAATGGGAGAGTCCTCTAGCTGTTCCCCACTCGTCCCTCTAGTCTTACACTTCTTCAATTCATTCTTCATAATTTAGACACAGTGACTCTTCTAAAATGTGAATCTGACCATATTAGTTCTTTGCTCAAAATTCTCTTCACTTATTTCAGGATAAAATTCAAACTCATCTGCAAGTCAAAAAAAAGCTCATTATGGACTATTCTTTCCAATCTTACCTCTTACCGTCTTCCATATTGACCTACTTGCAGCACCATTCCTTACCTGGGAATCTTTTCAAATGTACCCCCTTTTCCCTGGAATATTCTCCCTGAAACTGTTTTCCCTTATTTGGCTAACTTCTAGTTGTCTTTTAGGATTAGTTCAGAGATTCCTTTCATCTGGATGTCATTCATAATTGATTTCCATGGATCAGGTTTAAGATCAAGTGTTTGTTCTTGAGGTGCCCATAATCTTTGGGCTTGCTTCTGACATAGCAGTATTTCCCTGTTTTGTGTGTGTGTGTGTTTTCTTTTGGCTTGCCTGTTTGCCTACAAGAAATTAAATTTTTGAGGCAAGAACTATGGCTTAGTCATCTTTTCAAGTCTTGTATTTGATCAATAGATTCTTGGCAAATGTTGGATGATAAATGTCTGACCTATGCCAATACAGGCTAATTGCTCACAAGTAAGCTATTTTCTTCCCTCCTTCTTTCCCTTCCTCCTTCCATCCTCTCTCCCTTTCTTCCTTCCCCCTTCTACCTTCCCACCATCTCTCTTTCTTTCTTCCTTCCTCCTTCCTACCTCCCACTCTCTTTCCTTTCTCTTTCTCTTTCTCTTTCTCTCTTTCTCTTCCTTCACTCCTTCCTTCCTTCCCTCCCGCCCTCCTTCCCTTTCTCTTCCCTTCCCTTCTCTTCCCCTTTCTTTCTTTCTTCCTTCTTCCTTTCCTTTACTTCCCCTCTCTTCCTCCCTGCCTTTCCCTCTTTCTTATTTCTTTCTTAGTTTGGGATGTTTTTCCCTAGTGCTACATATGGTACTTAACTGGTACTTAACTACATATGGTACTTAACTTAGCAGGGGGTCATTTATTGGGTAGATATCACCTCTGCAGTCTCTTCCAGGTAACTCTTGAGAGATTTAGAGCCCTTCTTCAGCCCCCCTCCCTGATCTTTCTACTCTTATCACCAAACACACACACACACACACACACAGGTTTATGATTATCTATATCATCTATAGCTCATGTCATGGCCCAGATAGCCTTGTTTTCTCTTGCATTCTCTAAGTATTCCAACAGAAAGTTGGTACATTCTGCTCCTCCTCTCCCTACCATCACAACATTAGAATCCTTTGTTTGTTTCCTGTACAGGGAGCAATGGTGTGCATAGAAGGTAGAGGAGCTGGGGTGAACCCAAAGGGCTACATCTATTAGGTGGAGTCTGGTAGGGAATCATTCTTTCCCCTCTCTGTTCCCCTTCCTTCTTAGGCTGGGGAATCCACAGTCGTTGGTCGTCATTAGTGTTATCCATTAATATTTCCCAGACTCATGGCAGGATTTCACTTACTTGGCTAACAGAAGTGGAAGGGTCACTTTAGACAGAAGCTCCTAGAGTGGAGATGTGATTCACCACTCTCAGATGGTGGCTGCTCTGTCTCAGACTGGGGAAAATGATGAGCAGGGCCCTCTTGGCAAACTGTATTGGACACATAGTGGTATTGAGAAATAAAGCTTGATATGAAAAGCTGCTGAGATTTGCAGGTTACTGGTTACCACAGCATAATCTGGTTTCCCTGGCTGATGCAGAGTCACTGAAATAAAAAATTTCTCTTTGCTAGAATTTTCCTTCTGGGAATTCCATAGAGAGAAGCAGTTCAACATTATGGACGCTGACACTTCTGCAGCTCTAGCTCTCCCTAATGTAACCCCTGTGGGCAGAGAGCCATGATTTCTCATCCTGCCTGCTTTTCCATGGCACTCTCCTTAGGAAGACCACTGCCATAGCTTCACCACGGCAGACATCTCTTGCTTAATTTCTGTAACATCTTTCCCCTTTTCTTCCACAAAGATCAATCCTCTCTGTGTTTGGGGAGCTGCTCCTGCCTCACACCAACCTTCTGATTGTGATGGGCTACCAATCAGCATCAGGTACCCCTGACCACGGAAATTGGCACATTGTCTAGGCCTGACCCATTTGTCATTTCACAAACAGTTGGCACAAAGGGTGAAATATGACCCAGTTTGGTTTATTCAGAGAACTTTCCTGCTATATTAAAGTGGGAAAGTAGAAGCACCTCTTTCCTTTGGGTTCTAAGATAGGAAGACTTGAATGCAGATATGCTTCCTTCTGTATGGAGACAGGCCATCTGCTCTTGGAAAGAGCATTGTCAACACACACAGAACCAGAGTCAAGAGCTTTGTATAGAGAGAAGCCTGTTGATTTTGTGGGCTAATCCCCCTTGTTCTGAAATTAATCTAAGTTGTTTATCTGATAGTAATGGAGAGAATTCTTACTAATTTACCTGAAAATATTAAATCTTCTTTTTCTAAGTGATCCTATTTGCCCATTTCCCTTCCTTCCATGCACTGACAGTAAATGTACAGGTTACCACAGTTCCTTGGACGTGATCATGCTGGTGAGCAGGTATTCGGGCCCGAGAGCCTCAGAGCGATGCAACTGTTCACGTTACTTAGGAAGAGGTTGGATACAGAACCCCTCAACACCCTGAACACTGTTGCACGGCTGCTATTAGAAATAAGTAGAGAGGCCTCTGAGCAGAGGAAAGAGAGTTCGTATAACTCACATTCAACCTCATGAATATTACTCTATGGATCATCTATTCATGAAAACTCAGAGTTGATTTCTTCTTTTTATACATACAAGTATAAGGCTTTGTCTATTTTCCCCTACCTTAGAATACAGGTGGTACATCAGAAAGGGTGAAAGAGGGGGTGCTTTGTGTCCTATTCACAGGAAGTGACATTTGATAGCCAAATCATAGGGAAGTCAGAAAAACCATAAATGGCAAGCAAAATGCTTCAAGGTTGAGGCTGTCAAATGTCAGGACAAAGAATGTTTCATGCAAGTGGAGACCAGAGCACATCACTATTCATCAGTGAACTGCACATCCCTGCTTCTAGGCTTCGTGCAAAAGCAGATGCTCCTAATGTGACCTTGAGTCAATATGATGTTCAATTACCTTTGGTATCCTTGGTTTATTAAGACAAGGGTCTGTATAATTCATTCCAAAAAACACTGATATTACTAATTGTTTCAAACACTAGGCATTCAAAGAGTTAAATCCCAGTTTTTCTAGCAAATTCATTTATGTAGAACAGACTTTTCTCTGATGGTGCTGAGTCGATTAGATGTACTGTATTGTTTATCAATATCCATAATTTGCATTATGGATATATTTGTTTTGTTCATATGTACACTCTTTAGCAATCACATTTGTGTTTGTAAACACTAAAACACAATCCAAATGTTTTTTATCACCATGCTCCCTAGAAGCCCTGAAGGACACGGACACCCACTGGCTCTTCTCTAGGAATCCCTAGGGAATTCCCCATTCTCAATGTTTTCTCTACATAAAGCTCTTCTGGAGAACTTGTTAAAAATGTAAATTCCTGAGGCCCATTCTCAGATATTCTGACTTAATGGCTCTGGGGTAGAACCCAGAAACCTCCACTTTAAGGAAGGGTTCCCTCCCCCCAGTGACACTAACACAGGTAGTCCAAAGACTACCTTTCTATAAATATTGCTCTGTGATTCTCTAGAGCCTCCAACAACCCTCAGATGCTTCCCTTTTTCATGGTGAGCCTGAAGAGAAATTTTCCTTCCTGTACTGTGTCTAAAGTCAGAACAAAGATTGGAATCCTTGAGCAGAACCTAGAAGTCATAAAATAAAATAGGATTTGGTTGAGGTGACTGAAATAAGTTGGAGTAAAAAAATAAAGACTTCCTAAGTCAAGTTTTAGATGGTGGTATAATTAGAATTATTATCCATTATTTATGTGGCAGATGATGTCCACGAGATGCTTGATGACTCTATGTTAATAGGCAGTGTCTTTGCTGAAGGGGAATGTGACATTGCTCTAGCCTTGCTTCTCTACCTTTCCTCCCTCTCTCTTTCCTTCTGTTGAGCCCCGGCCAGTTCTAACAGCACTTCTGGTTTGGCACCTTGTAGGAAGTAGAGTACAGAATTCAGAGTTGTTGATTCAGATCCTGGTGATCATCTTTCTGGATTGTGCCCATTGTTTGACACAGTTATGGGTACAGCTGCTATTCCTTCAACACCCTCTATGTGCTGGGCACTTGTCATCTATGACCTCATAAAATTCTTCCAACAGCCTTGCGAGTAGGTGTTATCTCTTTAAGAATCAGGAGGCTAAGGTTCAAAGAGGTTAAATGATCAGCTCATGGCAACACAGACAATAAAGAGTGAAGCCAACTCCCGGGGCCTCCCCACCACTTGTCGGAGTATCAGAGCTCCCCAAGGCCCTCCAGGGGAAGAGAGCACGCCAGGCCTCCTTTGTCTTGGTTGCTCATCTGGGTCTGTTTAGTGCTGTGCTCTCATAATGGTCCATAATGATTCTTGCTGGCTTTTGTCAGGTTTACTTAATCTTCTCTGGGTTCTTCTAGCATCAAGACCTGGACTACTTACTGAAGGAGCTCTTTTGATTTTAACATGAAGATTTCAAAAAACAAAAAGCACTTGGTACACATTATCCCAGGTCTGGATAAACCACAGTAGCTTCATGACTGCCTTTGCTGTGACAAATGACTTTTTTTTTTTTGACAAATGACTTTTTTTCTTCCTCCACCTGAATGTAGCCTTTCAAGGAGGCCAGACCTATCATGCGAGGTTGGTGTGACCTAGGAGAAAAGGGAAATGCAAAGCTAAGCATAGTCTGTCAAAACAAGGGGCAATTGGGCTTGAAAATCCCTGCTCTTCAGGGGCAGTGATATCCTGGTTTAGTGTAATGAAAGTCCTCATACCCAGTGTCCTCTAAGAATCTGACTTTAATGGGGTTACTATAGCTGGGGTAAAGCATTTTATATGGAACCAGGTTTACATTATCCTACTCTTTAGAGATCTTGCTTGCAATGCTGTTCAAATCCTTTAATCCATAAATAGGATTCCAGACAGCGCTGGGCTGCCTTCCAAAACTGTAATCTTCCAGTATATGAATTATTACCAAAAGATTAGGGTGTTTCTAGTAATAACGTTTCAAATAAATCAGCTTTCATGGAGGAACAACAAACTAATATTGGAAATAACAATATAAAGACATTTATATAGCCACTTGCTAGAATAACTTCCTTAACCAGGGGCTTCTTTTCTCATTTACATTCATTCTGTTTGAAAAGTCTTTTTTCATTTATCATCAGCTGCTGGCTTTAACCTTAAAGCATGCCACATGTTCCCGTGTCCTGGGTCTCCTAAGTCCCTTCTTTGATGCCTCTGAAATCACCAGGTGTATTTACCCGGGGATGGTCAGAGGTGTTGACTATTGTCCCCAGAAACTCCAGATCCCTTTGACCTTTCTCTTTGGTTCCAGGCAATCGTGTAGGGGAAAGGTATAAGTAAATTTCAGGCTGGGTAATACTTTTTGTGGCTTCATAGCAAAGATCATGAATGAGACTGTGGAGTAGAAGAAAAGATTCCTTGCATGGCCTTAGAGATTGAATGATACAAAGATCTCTGCGGAGATTTACCTTGAGTGCATGGACCATGATGACAACACAAGGAGTGTGATATGACGTAAGAACACTTGGTTTGTATCTGGATGAATTCTGGCTTCATCGTCCACCAGTCTTGAGCCCCTTGGGAAATTCTATTACCCCTTTGTTCCTCTGTATCCTCATCAATAAAATGGGGTACTTCCTACCCCAGGAGGTTGTGGAAAAGATTAAGGAAAGTACCAGTGCACCATCAGCACAAGTATGAGCCTTTTCTCTCCTTTTTCCTGTTCCTTTGAACCAACTGAGTTCATTCTAAGGTGGCTGATGGGAAATAAGGAGACCACTCTTTTAGTGACAGATGGCTATTTGGAGACATGCAGCCAAGCTAGAAGTAGAAATTCCAGGTTCAACTCCCATTTCTGTGGCTAACCTGTTGTGACCTTGAGTGAGCTGTCACACTTTCAGATTCCTGTTCCATTTTCTATTAGAAGAAAAGTCCCTATTGTAGAGTGAGGAAGTAGTAAAGCCAATGTACTTATATGAGGTCACATTTTAGGAGACATTTCATAGTCATAGAATTTAATGCTAGAAGAGGTTATCTAGGAAAAAAGGGAATTAACATTCATTAAAAGTACTCATCATGTTCAAAGTGCTTTATAGGCTTCACCATATTTAATTCTAACAACCCCGTTAGGGAGATGGAGTTATGCCCACTTTATGGAGGTGGAAGCTGAGGTTCAGAGAGTCACTTTTAGGTAACCTACACAAGCTCATGTGGCTAAAATGTGGCAGAGGCAGAAATCAAACCCTGATCTGTAGGACTCCAAGGCCATCATCTTTCATTTTATCATTTTTAAAAAATCATTTGTAATCCTCCTCTTACAGTTGACAGAACTGGGACTCAAAAGACATTGAATCACTCATTCATGGACTTAGCTGGTTCATTAAATATCCAAGACTAGAACCCAGTTTTCCTGATTGCTATTCCTGAGAGCTGCCCCCTCCGAAAAGAATTGGTATAAGTCCCCTAACCTAACCCTCTATCTTATATTATTATTTCAAAAGTGTTTTGTTTTCATTTTGGATAGATTTTCAACAGACAGAGGCTCCTAACATTTTAGTTCTCAGGCTCCCTTCTTATACGAAAAGGTTAGAATAGTTGATTTCTTTGGTTCCTTCTAGCTCAAAAATTCTATTATTCCTATGACCCTCCATTCTCCGTAGTAGTTAATGATCTGTAAAGACACACTTAAATGCACAGGTTTACTACCTTCTCGCTCTGCAAGCTAGAGGGAATCCAGCTATTATTTTTCTTCTTCAAAAGGGAGATCTGAGACCCCCATGGCTTGAGCAACTAACTCAAGGACATAGCTGATCACTGGCTGAACCAGGCTGAGAATGCTTGAGGGAGATCTGTGTTTTACTCACCTTTTAACCTTGATCCTTAGCAGGGGGCCTGGGACACAGTACGTGCTCGGTTAGAGGAAAGCAGACACACATTCATGCATTAATGGATGAATGAGTTGAACCCAGGCTTCGCAACTCCAGTGTGCACTGCCTTTAGCAGCTTTGTCTTTCTCTCTCTCTCCTTTTCCAAAACCTTTTGAAAGCCCTCTGCTAAGGGCTTTCTTAAAACGGGGTAGACCTGTAGTGTGCATTTCAGATCAGGAGTGTAGCAGGTGTGAATACAGAGCAGGGAGGATGAACGAGTAGATTTGCACACACCACCCCACCTACTGTTGGTAGCGGTAGTGTATTATTAATGGGCTGGGAAAGGGGACTCCCGGAGAAGAGATGTTTGTGAATTGTCTGCTTAGATTAAAGGACCTTTGAAATGGAAAGCATTAGCCCTCTGATTGAGTCCTGCACTTTACATTTTGGACTTTTAAATGAAAAGGAAAAGAAAAAAGAAAAAAAAACCCAAAAAACAAAAAACAAAACAAAAAAACCACCACTGTGTTTTTGGAAGCTTGTGTCATTTTTTGTTTCTCTTTCCAGCCTTCCACTTAGCCGCCCCAAAAGGCAATGATGAATGGAGCCTACTACAAAGGGGAGCCGGCAGGCACACAGGGCTCGGTGCTGTTTCTGTCAGGGCTGCTCAAAGGGAAGGCAGCACCACACAGAGCGTTCCCCCTTTCCTCCCTAAACAAATGTTGTTTTTACCGAAGTGGTGACAGTCTGATTTAATTACAGGGAGAAAGGGAAAAGGAATGTCCATTCTGCTGGGTGGAGATGTGAGAACTAGAATTCACCAGTCCCTGGACCCCTTGCTCAATGGCACTTTCTGCCTCAGTTTCCCCATCAGTCAAAACAGAACCCGAGCTTTCCTAGCTATCTCGGGGATGGGGTGTGTGTAGAAGGACTACTTTGTACAAATTAATTTGAAGGCAGCAAATGTGGGAAAGGCAGCAAAGAGGCATGAGAGGGACTATCGAGGCCAGTGGTGCCAACTTGGTGCTTTTGTTCGTGTGTCGTTATGTGGTGAGGATGGGGCTGAATGCGAAGGCTGCGGCATAGTTCTCCTGGGGGAGTTTTAGGGATGTGCCCGGTGCCAATTTTCATCCCTTTAGTAATAGCTGAGACGCTTTTGCTGAGACGATATTGATATCTAACTTCCCGAGCAGACCTGCTGACTTATGGAAGACCTTCCTCAGATCCTGCTGGCGGGGCACCGACTTTGCCAAACAGGTCTTGCCTCTGGGAACTGAAGACAATGCATCTTCGCTGAAAGCCCTGGGTCCTTCCCTCCATGTGCAGGAGAGGGGTGGTTCCACTCATTAGCGGGCGGGCCTCGTTCTCAGGGGCTGGCTTGCTCTTCTGAAGCAACAGTTGTCTCCTCTTCTGTTCAGCTGTCAGCTTGTTCCCCACAGTGCCTCCGACTTCCAGCCTGAAAAGATAGAGCCTTTTCCCAGTGGGGCAGGGAGGTGAGCCCTATCCAAGGGAGCTCTGCCAGCGAGTGAGCAAAGATTCTCCTGATACCAGACGACGATCTTAGCTGGCCCCTGTGGAAATAAGGAGATGGGAAAATGATCAATTGATAACTCTAATCTTCTAGATTCTCTATCTATCTATCTATCTATCTATCTATTGTTATCTATCTAATCTTCTAGACTATTATTATTTCTAGATGCTGTTAGGGTTGCACAAAGAGGTTCTGTGACACCTAAATGTGTCAGCCTAGGAGTTGCAACAGTGGAACCCTATGAAAAATCCACCCAGGGTTAATTGGACTATGCATTTATTTTTAGAAATTAAGCAAAACCCCAAAGATAGCCTGTAGCATCACCTGGGGGAAAGTGTTAAGACTAGAAGCCCAGATATTTAGGTTCTAGTTTCGAGTCTGGAGCTAACAAATTAGCTCATGTGAACCCAACATGCTGCAAGGCTAATGGATGATAATAAATGGCTTGACCAGGGGGTGAGCTTAGGTGATTCTGTGTCTGCTTGAAAACTGATCTGCTCATAGATATGATGCATTTTATGGAACTTAAAATCATGGTAGCCTAAATTCGGGAAATTGTGAGGTTTCTCGGACACATTTCTCACAGATGTAAAAGGTATTTGAGTTTGCTTTTTCAATTCTAGTTTATATTAAAACAGACTAGAAGGAGAGGAAGTAGAAGGAAAATACTGTAATTCTGTACAAATTGGAGTTTCAGTGATTACTTCCAAACAATGAAAAAATGGTCTATGGTACCCCCAACACCGCTCACCCTTTCTCCTTACTCCCAGAGTGTTCTCTGTGTGAACTTTGGAAGTTTCCAAAAAGTACAGACTAGCTCCAGAATTGCTGTGACATCTGTCTTTGGGTTGCTCTTGATGGAGGCAAGCAGAAATTCTGGCTTGGGAAAGATGGAAAGGTGAAAAGTTCATGAGCTATTCGAAGCTGAAAAAATAAAAAATCGCATATCCATTAGAGCAAAGAGAGGAGGGAATTTCTAAAATTGCTAATGGGACTAATTTACCTGTTTTCCCTTGAGAGGCAGGTTGATCCTACACTTCAGGATGTTATGGATCTCTTGCCTTTTCCTGCTGTCTTATGAATTTTTTGTCACGTGGCTTCTCTTTTCTCCTTTGTTTTATTCTCTGGAATCCCTTTTCCTCCACCCGAGCTTCTGGGTAACCATCCCCACGATGCCAGGTGACTTGCTCCCGTTCAGCATAATTGAGTCTTCACATTCGCTTGAATCTTGGGCCCCTTCGGAGCCAGCCAAGCCTGGTAATTAAAATGTCCCCTTCATCTTTAATTGCTTCATTTAACATCTAGTGCAATGGTTTAGGAGTGCTCGTGCCCTCTGCGGCGAGCGGGTGTGCCCTGGATAACTGGCAAGCAGCACCTCTTGCCCTTGGCTCAGACATGTCAGTCTATTTTGGGGGCCGGGCATCTTCCAATCCCAGCCCTCCTTTGACCCACTGTGCTTTTCTCACTTGTTTAGGAAACGTATTTTTAATTTTCTCTGCATTCCCGGCTGTCAAGTGGGGTCAGTTCCTGCCCCAGCCCTATATGGAGAGAGGATATGACATCTGTCAGCAAACCTTATCATCACACGGTCACGCATTCTTACCTGAGTCAGGTGCAGGGGGATGGGAAGGGCAAGGTCAGATACGGAGTCTCAGCTCTACTGATTCCAATTCTACCAGTGTCTCATTGTGACTTGGGTAAGTCCCTTGACTGAACCCCCTCTGGCCCCACTTTTCTCACCACACCAGATGGTCACTGAGGGGACTAAGTGAGGCAAAGGAGGGAAGTTTGGTAATGTCTTAGAGAAATGATGAAAAATTGAATTTGGCACAGACACCACCTGGGATCATGAGAGTGACTAGGAGAGACCATCTCTCATCCGTATCCTCTCACTGTGACCCTGGGGGAGGGGTGATGACTGAGCACCCCTAGACATGGGTTGTATGGCAGGAAGGGGTGATGTTGGTTGCTGGGGAAATACTGTGGCAAGAAGCCTCCAGGCCATATTCCCTACCTCCTTTTCTGTATATTGCTTTTCCCAAAGAAAGCATGCTTGGGTAGCAGGGGTAGGTGTCTTCCTATTGGAGGGATTCTATGATGTCACTGAAGAAGGATGGGTCACAGTAGCTCTTGCTCATAATTTGAAGAATTGCTCATTTTAACAGGTTAAGGATACATTCGCTGAAACACTTTCACATGTTAAGGAAAGTCAAGCAAAGTGATCTTGAGTATCCTTTGGGAGCAGGAAAGTTATATTGGTGATACTAAGCTCCTCCCTACCAAAAGTGAAGGATAAGGTCAATGTATTGCCATGTCCACCAGGATTTTTTTTAAATGAATTTAACAATGCTTTGAATATAGTAACTTCTATCTCTTAAGCATCGAAAAGTACTAGGGCTTCCTTTTGAACTCTCTGTGTGTGTGTGTGTGTGTGTGCATACACGTGTGTTGTTTTGCACTTGTTGGGTGGATGGCATATGGGCAGAGGAGAATCCACCATATTTTATGTGAGGTGAGATGCCATGAGAAGATAACACTAAGAACTTGACCTCTTGGATAGGCCTGGTTGTTTGGTGGAAAACTGACCTTTGGTGATTGCCAGATTCAGCAAATAAAACTACAGGATGTTGAGTTAAATTTGAATTTCAGATAAACAATGAATTTGTTTTTAGTATATGTATGTACAATGCAATTTGGGGACACACATAATAAACAATCATTTGTTGTTTTTCCGAAATTCAAATTTAGTTGGGCATCTTTCATTTTAAGTAGCAAATCTACTTGGAATGGGATGGCAGATGATATCAGAGTCTCTTTGGATTGTGAAGGAAGCACACAACTCTTATTTTTCCTCCTAGATTTACAGTGCCTATGAGATCCAGACTTGAGGGTAGAAAGTTCAATATCTTGTATCCAATCAAGTATTCTGAAAAATATTCTGCTCTATGTTTGAGAGCAATAGGTATGCTGAGAAAATCACCTGGTTGTTCAGCACAGGGTCTCAGAATTTTGTGTTTATTCAGGATCCATATTTCTTACTCTTTCATTTGAAAAACATTTATTGAGCACCTACTATGATCCAGACATTGTGTTTAGTCCCCAGGTAACTATAAGAGAAAGCCAATTGTAATTCTGTGTTGTTGGACTGCTGAAGTTGTAAGGGAAAAGAACAGATATACTCAAGAAAGCTAAAAAAAAAAAAAAAGGAAGAATGATTTTTTTTTCTCTTCGATATTGCATGTTTATCTCAGATTTTCTCTAAATTTCTATTCTGTTCTCCTTTCCACCAGCCAGATTTTTCTACTTACTTATTTTTCCATATGGTCCCAAATGGCTACCCGGGTACCTAAAATTACATAGTCTTCCAGTGCCAAACCAACTTTAGTACTGGCAAGTATCTCTATGTATCTTAGCCTAAATCCTTGGAGAAAATTTCATTAACTAACTTGTCTTTTAGGTAGTAGTCATAAGATGTTCATCAGCTTATGGATTCATTATTTTTGTGTCAAGTGCCCTCCTATGGTTCAGTCAGCTACGGTCAGATGGGGGAGTGGGCAAGAAGCTCTGCAGAATTGTCTGGTACATTCCATTCCTTGCTTTCTCTTCTCACATATTTAGTTCCAGGCATATTTCTGCCTAAATAAAAAACTATCTTTAAAGCTTAGTAGTGAAGTGTGTAGGCTCTGGAGTCTGACTGAGTGTGAATCTTGGCTTTGCCATTTTAGTTTTATTATGTTCTTAAGAAAGCTACTTAAACCTTTCTATTCTTGAGTGTCCTCACTGATAAAATGGGCATAAGGACAGCAATCACATTGTAGAGTTCCTGCCAGAAAATACATATAAAACACTGAAAAGGGATCAGAAGGTGAACGCTTAATGAATGGGAGCTATTACTAGAGGCATTGTCATACATACGGGCACACGTCTGTGTCACCTCTTCCCATTAGAAGACAATGTGATGTCATGACCTGCTGTTGCATCCAGAGTCAATATCAAAAGGGCCACTTTAAATTCCAATCTCTAGGTGATGTCCATTTGTCCCCTGGTTACATTCCAGTAGACTTAAATGGCTAATTTAATCAATACAGGCTTAGAAATTCAAAACCAGAAAATTACGATAATAAAGAAGTAGAATTAATACAAATCATCATCATTATTCCTCTGCAAAATAAAAGGAAGAAGAACATCGTAGAACAAGCACCTTAACTTGCAGGCTAGCCCTTCAGCCTTGCAACGTGGGGTGCCCCTTCTGGTCTTCTAAGTACAATCCCAGGTGAGAAAATGTTGGCAGAGGTCTGAGTAGCCTGGGCTCTAAGACTCATTCAGCTTGTGCATGAAAATTTCAGCATCTTTTAAAATAGGACTGAGCATTTAAAACATAGCCTGACACCTTTAATGAAAAATAGCCCCTTGCCCATGGACACAGTCACAAAAAGCTTCTCTGTCCTACAAAAGTCAAATGCCATGTGACCCACACTAAACTGAAACATGGAAACCTGAAGTTTCTGTCGCCGCTGCAAAGGAAGCATCAGCTTCTCTGTGTGGGTACTCTGATTTCCAAATCAAGGTCTGGACTTACCTCAAATTTCTCAATCAGTGCATGAATTGTTGGGGTTTTCAGGGTGATGATTGCTCTCATCCCTTAAGCTCTCACTGAGTTTTGAATCAAATGATAAGTAAAAAGTGGAAGAAAACATATGGGTCAAAATATAAGCTTTTGCTTGTGATACTGGAGTTGACAAGCTATGGTTTATATCTATGGTCAGACTTACCTAAACTCATTCTCGATTGTCTGTTAATGCCTAAAAGTAGAAGCAGGGAATCATGAGCCTCCAGGCCCATGGTTATAAGTTCATCAGACACCCCCCCCCCAAATTGGGAAACAGGAGCAGAAGCGAGCATGCTTTTTCTGTGCACAGTTTCAGAAACCCAGAAGATGCTAAGTCAAGCAAGCCCAAGTTCCTTACTCCTGTGTTACCCATTAGATGGTCAGTTCCATTTGCTTTGGAAAGAATCATTTAAATATGCAGAAAGAAGAGCTGAAGTAATTTTTGCCAAAACTTTGGAAATAATTGAACTTCTTATTTTTATGGAAAAGATAAAAACTTCGGGATGGGGAGAGGATGTTTGATTAACTTCCAGGGCAGTGGAATGAATACTTTGTCCAGGTGGGATTGCTGGGGATCCTACAACTCCAAGACTTTGTGTTTGGTTTGGTACTGATGGGAATGGTGCTTAATGCCCTATCTGAGGCAGGGGTGATGAACAGTTCCTAGGGCCCTGGGTAAGAAGATGGTAGAGTCAAGGCTGGATATCACGAAAAGGGAAGAGCACTCCCAAAGCTTGTCTGGGACTTCCCAAGTCCTCTTCATCATTGATGAAGGGGAATGACAACATAATACCTTCCAAATTGCTACTGTTTGACAGCAGACATAGTGGGGAGTAAACATAGCCACCTGGGTTTGGTCCAATAGCCAACTGGTCAACTAGCTGTTAATGAGATCTTCTCTATGTTTAAGGGGTTCCCCTGCTAGACCTCAAGAAACTTTGGTTCCATGGGTATAGCACACACCCCCACATGTGCACACATACACACAGAGCATGCGTGTACTAGGGAACAGAGAGCAGAATTTAATGCAGTGGGACTTCTGAGAGGAGAACAATGCTGGTTTTGTTAAAGCAAACCATCAGGGAAGGTTTAATGGAGGTGACAACATTGCCTGATAGATTTTAAATAATCTAGAAAAGAGAATGAGCATCACAGGCTGGGAATGGGGACCATTTGAAGAGAGAGAGCATGTGCGCAAAAACATGCCTTGTTATTAGGGAAGAATGAACAAAGTAGGTAGTGTGTGTGTGTGTGTGTGTGTGTGTGTGTGTGTGTGTGGTGTGAGGGGGGAGTAATGGAAGAGGTATGTAAAGATACCAGAATGAAAATATACAAACTTTCCCCAGAGCTACAAAATAAAGGCCTTTCGTGCCTTTCCTATCTGACCTGTCTTGGGTATCTGTGGTGCTATGATCATATTTCCATGCTTAGGGAGAACATACATTCCACAAATGCCTTTTCTTTACACACACAGACTCTCCATACTCATTGCCAACCACAGAAAATGCTGTATTAATTCGATTCAGGAGCACCTTTCATGATAGCATCTTTCCCAAACCCCCACAACAGGCTCCGTCTCCTCTTTTCTCCCTTTGATGTATTAGCCTCGAGCGACTTAGAAGGAAGCAGACCCCTCTGCAGGCCCAAGGGCCCCTTTTCCATTCCTCTGCCTCCGTCCCACTTAACACCTTCCTTGCCTTCCCCAAGTGACGGTTTCAGCTCCCTTCCCCCTGTGAGAAGCACCCCTGTTTGTCCTTCTGTGGAGGAGAGATGTCTCTGTGGCAGATGTTCGAGGAGGTGATCCACCCCATCTCTCCGCACCACCTTCTCCTGCCACAAGGGACAGCTATGCTGAGAAGACATCTGCGTTGGGTCTCGGCAGAGTCTCTCTAGCTTGGGCTCTGGTCTCGAGAGGGGTGTTGATTAATGAGAAACTGGACTTTGTGGTAGTGACTGGAAGTGAAAATCAGGGGAAACAAGGGTGGGATGTGGTGGGTAAGGAGAGTGACATGGGGGAAGGGGGATCTGAGCTGCATTTTGGAGATTGGGGGGATTTTGGTCAGCTGTAGAAGGGGAGGAGGGGGTGCTTGATGGAAATTTTGATAGTGC
This sequence comes from Mellivora capensis, assembly GCA_004024625.1. Lineage (NCBI taxonomy): Eukaryota > Metazoa > Chordata > Mammalia > Carnivora > Mustelidae > Mellivora > Mellivora capensis. Next base: position 84,400 of record PISX010003727.1, read on the forward strand.
TTGCGGCATTGATGGTACAATATCGGATGTCAGTAAAGGGTGGAAAGGTATTTACCTGCCAAGTTCTTGGCTCAAATACCTTGAGATTTAAGCGTATCTTAAATAGGTTTCTTTCTCCTGTTTCCCATTCTCTACTGGTTAGCCATATTACCAGTATCAGGCTATCAAGAGATTTCTTTCAGTACAGAAAACTGTACCCCAATTCTAGTGCTTTCTGAAAGGGCTGCTGGTGATCAGACCCTTTCTCGCTCTTTTCCCTTCCCCAAGACTTCCCCCCCCACCTCTCCAGGTTGATGGTGTCTTGTGGCAAAAGAGGGAAAGGGAACTGCTAAGGAGTTGGGTACTGTGCATCTTCATCACCATCTGGGTGGGGGAAGGTGAGAGGCTGACTCAGGTCCTGGGACACGGATGGGGAAGGGCCCGTGGCTGGTGTGGTTTTAGGAGAGGGTGATGCTAAATCAAGGGTGTCATTTCCAACGTGCCGCCAGTCAAAACCAGCTCTCAACAAGTCTTTGATAAATTTTTAGAAGAACGTTTTAATGATGAAATGACCATCTTTGAAATTATTTGGCAAGCGATTGAATAAAGTTCCCTCATGAAAAATGTTTGGCCTCAAGTTCTTGAAAATACCTCCGCCTCTTTGTTCCCAAATGGACAGAAGCACAAACAGTCTCTAATCACACGGAACACAGCCCTCCTTCCCAGCCTATAATTATGGTGGGGACCCAGAGAGACACTTGTTAAGGACCCTGTCAACTTGTCCATTAAAAGAGCTGGAGATATGTGGGGGTTGTGTGTGTTTTCTTTCATTTTTCTTTTTCTTTTTTTTTTTTTTTTTGTTTGTTTCGTTTCTTTCTTTCCCCTTGAAAGAGTTCAGATCACAGCCATTTCCAGAGAGGCTGAAACTTTGGCATAGATTGTCAGCAGGAGAGCAAATCATTACCAACAACTTTATAACACTTATGAACAAAATGAATATAGCTTTGATTTGGAGAGGACCAAACTGACTCTATGACCTTAACTGTTTTCAAGGTCCCTGCTGACTTGGAGACTGGGTTCATGCTTGCTGCAGAATTGCCAGGGAAAACAGAGGTACCTGGCCTCTTCGTTTGAGGGGACAGAAAAACACACTCAAGCTTTCACGCTTCTCTATGGAGCTAATTTACCCTCCACCCTCTTTCTTCACCGTGCTCCTGTTTCTTTTACTGATTATCAACAGTCCTCAACTTGTGGGCAATGCCAGGTTTTCAACTGAGGTGTTCCTCAATGCTAGAAAAATGGCACTCAGAATGCCAAGGATTATTACTCAAAAGCGTTTCTCCTTCTGTTCCTTTCAATGAGAACTGTTTCTGTTCTAGACTGAAATGGGGATCTCAAGCACTTGAAGAACAAAAGGATGGAAAAACAGGGTGATCATGAAACAGGCTGATCTGTGGTCACTCCTGGGCACATGTTGCCCAATAAGGAAGCAAAATCCAATGGTGAAAGTAAAACTCTGAAATTATTTTAACAAGTGAAAAATTAGCTAAAGCATTATGAATGGGACCAGGAGCCAGATGGGATCTTGTGGCTTATGTGATGCCTGACTTTTTTCCTTCTCAAAAACTTCAAGTCACTCCATGTCATCTGAGTGGAATAGAAGCTCCTTATCCTGGTGGGATTCGAGACAATGCAAGCCATGACCCCGTCCTGCCTTTGTGGATTAATTTCCTTCTGCTCCCCTAGCTGTTCCTTGCCTGCCAGCTAGACTCCTGGAAAGGAATGGAAATAAAAGTAGGACTGGAAAAGAGACAGCAAGTGATTTCAATTCATAGTAGTTGCAAGTGACTGATATAATTTGTTGTTGTTAAAAATACTCTTTGATGGGGACTGTCGCTCTGGATGACTAAAAAAGGATAGGGAAACGGTCCTAGAGAAGGTATGGGATCTGTGGGTGACTGATGAATAAACCAGATCACTCGTAATTTAAGCCTTGGGCCAGGTTGGAATTAGAGTTTCCTTAAACTGGGAGAAACTTCAAATTTACCCTGCCCGTTTTCCACTTCCAGGCAGGTTCTGAATTCTCGAGGCAGGGCTGGACTGGATGCTACACAAGGTTACATACCGCGAGCTACTGTGTGGAAGGTGTCTCTCACAGTCTATCTCCTGCTTTATTCATTTACTAGAAGGCCCTGATCTATATTTAAATGAAATGCCTCAATTGTTTCTAACCTTAGTGAAAAATTTAAAAAGCAGTATTTTTCCAGAAAGAGGTGGAAAAAAAAAAAGAGAAACCCGAAGGCCGTTAGACGCCCAAGGGGAGAAAAGAAATAAAACCTTATTTTGCCTTGAGCCCCTCCCCGCTACACCCCCCACCTCTCCCCATTTACCCCAACTCAGCTGTCTGTCTGTCTTGTAGCCCTCATTGGCTATGCTTCCATCCTTCTGTCAAGTCCCCACTGCAATTCAATTTCAAATTGAACTCCCTCCCACTTTCTCTTATTCTTGCCCAGAGGAGATGGAGAACAGCTGGTCACCATCTTCCGTATGATAACCCTTCATATGGTGTAATTTTATTTCCTTAAATTAATGACAGCGTGTTGGGTGTCTTCCATCCCAGACACATTTTAATAGATGTTTTTAACATACGGAGGGCCGAGGGAGAGAAAACAATGCCTCTGTCGTGTTTGGGCACATCCTAGATTTGAACGTGGCTAAGTCTCAACAAAGCTGGTATCTTCTGATTGGAGACAAGATTGAGAGGAATTTACACCCGCCCCCCCAACCCCTCTGAGCCCCTGCGAGCAGTCAGGATGACGGAACCCTGGGCGATGTGCCTTTGGGTGAGGTAGGATGGATTGTATAACTCCAAAACCTAGGTGTTCATTTGAGATCAATTATTTACTAACTTGATAACCTTACTGCCATGACAGAGAAGCCCTGTAGTGAGAAAAATCATTCTCCACTTCCTACTTGACAGCATTTTCTTCTCACAAGGCAGGAAAAAAAATAGCATTTGGGTGGGTTTGAGCTCCTCACAGAGCTCTGCTCACAGTCGTGGCAGTACTGGGGAGTGGAATGGCATTTTTTTTTTTTTTAAAGATTTTATTTATTTATTTGACAGAGAGAGAGATCACAAGGAGGCAGAGAGACAGGCAGAGAGAGAGGGGGAAGCAGGCTCCCTGCTGAGCAGAGAGCCCAATGCGGGACTCGATCCCAGGACCCTGGGATCATGACCTGAGCCGAAGGCAGCAGCTTAACCCACTGAGCCCCCCAGGCGCCCCTGGGATGGCATTCTTGGGGAAATACAAGTGTTTCAAGGATCTTTTCAATTGTTCCCCAAGCTTGATATCTTTGAATTCTACCCCCCACTTCATCTCACTACATCAGTAATCAGACTTTGAATCTATCTGCCATGGACTGACTGAATGTTTGTGTCCCTCACTCCTAAAATTCATGTTGAAATCTAATTTCCCCCAAAGTGTTGGTATTAGGACCATGGGCCTTTGACAGCTGTTCAGGGCAAGAGGGTGGAGCACTCATGAATGGGATTAGTGCCCTTCAGAGGGACCTCCAGAGGCTGTTTGAGGGCACAGCTAGAAAATGGCTGTCTATGAACCAGGATCTAGGTTCTCACCAGAGCATAACCTTGCTGGCACCCTGACTTCGGATGTCCAGCTTCCAGAATGGTGAGAAATAAATTTCTGTTGTTTACAATCCACTTGGTCTATAGTTCCTTGTGGACCAGCCCAGATGGACTAACACTGCACCTTTCTAGAATTATACATTTCTTCCCACTCCCACAGCTGCAAACTTTCACCAGGTTTTCATTAGTTTGCTTCTGGACTTCTGGTAGCTTCCTAAATGGTCTCCCTCCTTTGAGATGTTTTCATTTTCCCTCTTTTTCTCTTGCCCATTCTCTTTTTTTCTTGCCCTCTGTTTCTTTTACTTCTTTATCTTTTGCTTAAAGCCAATTCTGGTCATGTCATTTCTCTGGCCAAAATGTGGGCTGTTGGGTTTTTATCGCTGGCCTGCCAGTGACTAGCTTACTGATCTTGGGCAGGTTCTCGAACCTCTCTTTGCCTTTATTTTCTCATCTGTATGATGAAGAGGTTGAAGATTGACCCTCTAAGGGAACTTAGAACTCCAATTTTCTGCAAATAGCTTCCCTTGTATAATGTCTGCCTCCTGCAGCCTTCCAATTCTTCATGACCAGATTAAAATATCACCTCTTTCCTTAAGACTTTTCTAATGGCTCAGTTCATGAATCCTCTCCCTTCTCTGAATTGTGACCTCATTTTTTAGTGTATATCTTCTTAACTTTTTCCACTTTCTGTTTATATTTTGTTCTATCTTCTTTTGGGGGAGACTTCATACCTTACCCTGTGTATTTATTTCTCCTTTCCATGCCTGGTTCCATGTCCTACTTGTAGCTGGAGCTCAAAATATGATTGTTGATCTTTTTATGGATGTTTATTAGTAAGTTTGGGGTTTGGACCCCAGCAAGGGGAGGCAGAACCCATCAAGAGTGGGTTCACTGGTATGTGCCAGAGGCTACGTACAGGGCTGGAGGGGGTGAGACAGTGAGATTAGTGGGTGGGAAGGGGGCTTTAAAGAGGGGCTCCCTCTGGACCAGCCTAGTAGCTAGCACATAATATGTGCCCAAAACATGTTGTGGGAGTGAGTGAGGAAAGCCGAGATACACAATGCCTAACATCTGTAATTCATTTGTCATTGTACATTTCCAAACAATCTCGAGTTTCGCTGTCATACTTGATCCTAAAATATCAAACAGGAACATGAACTAGGGCATATATGACATCCCTACTTATAGATTTGGAAGTTGCATAAACTTGAACTAGGTGCTGCATAGGACCCATATGCTGGGTGCTGAGGCTCAAAAGAGTCCTCTGTGAGCTCAGAGTCCTGAGAATAAGGCAGACAGGAAGGAACCATTACCATGGAGCATCAAATGGCAACACCTGTGGTAATGGGCGTGCACCAAAAGAGGAGAGTTCATGGACAGAGGAAGGATTCTAGAATGGGAAGGCTTAAAATAAGTCTTAAAAGATGAGTGGAAGCATGAGCAAGAACTCAGGTACCCCCCTCTTCCAGCCTAGTACTCTTTCTTTTTGGGTAGAGGAGTGCCCAAACTCAAAATTATTTTTGAGTTTACCCCCCTGCCCCCAGCTGCAAAAACCAGTAGGTCTCTTCTTTGTGTTATGGGAAAAGGCCAGGACCATAGGCTTTTCACCAACAACTCAGGGCAAAAGTGGGGAGACAGAAAGGTGCCTCGCAGGCCGCCCCCCTGTGCAGCCCCGCCTTGAGCGCTGCTGCTTTGGGAGACAGCAGTGATAGGCTGGGCTCCAGCTGGTGCATTTCTGTGTGCCCGGGCTGGGCGGCTGCCTTCCGGGCTGGGGAGACAAAAGGATGAATGGTCTGAGGTCCTGAAAGGTGGGAAAACGGAGGCGGGCAGAGGAGGGGCTGGGTGGCGGGGTGACTGACTAATTGCTTTGTTCGGTGGCGAGGCTTTTCAGCAGCAACAACAGCTCCTTGAAGGCCCCTTGCTTAAGTGTTTTCACATCATTGGCTCCTGTCATTAGTGCCATCAGCTGCTTCCACCCGCTCATTGCTAGTCAGGGGCCACGACAAGTCACAGACTGCCTCTTGTTTGCAGCTCTCTCTCTCTTTCTCTCTCTCTCTCTCTGCCTTCATTCCCAGCCAGGCCTTGCTCCTCTAAGCTCTCTTTTTCTGGCCATCGGTGCCCAACCTGTTCCTACATTTCATGGGGCCATCTGTTAGGGGGCTTGCTGATGGCTGTCCCGTGCCATTTGGGCTTGGCCTATTCCATGGAGGGAAGAACCGGGTCTGTGGCTCCTGCACTGGCCGTGGCCCTCTCGCTGGGGCTGAGGCCCAACCTGCCCTCTGACCCAGCTTCGCATCTCATTCGACTTAGGTCCCTGCTGTGTCCTGGCCTCAGAAGGATGCAGGAGGGGACTGATTTATCTAGGCACGTGGGAAGAGTACATCTGTCACTATTCAGTCTGTATTGGGACCACCACTGATCACACTGAGAGTCATTCATTGCGAGCCGATAAGTGTCGGCGAATGTGCTTGTACCTGCATGTATATTTACTCCTCTGACAACCCTGGACAGGGTGTCACCTCCATTTTACAGAGGAGAAAACTGTCTCAGGGAGGCTAAGAAACTTAGCTGAGATTACATTAGCAGGACCCCAGCTCTTAGGACTTCAAAGTTGTGTTCGCAGTTCCCTTTGTGTGGCCGATTACTTTATTCCTTAACTGGCCCCGTGGAAGGGGCATAGGATGGCAAAATTTGAATCAAACAGAACTCCCACTTTGGGCACTTAAGAGATGAGTGGTATTTGACAAATCACTTAACCTCCTTGGCTTTCAGTTTTCTTATCTATCCAATGGAGATAGACATCTACCTCATTACCACTGTTGAGAGCCTCAGATGAGCTAATGTATGAAAGTGTCTGCAGAGGGTCTTCAAAGAATGGTGACATTATCTAGACTGTCATTGCTAATAAGGATCACAATTGGGAAAAGCCACTGGGCTTTTAGGTAGTTGTTTTAGTTGAATTATTTTACTCAAATGCTATCTGCTCAATTCATGCTTATTTTTTGGTAATTGTGTATCAGTCAGAATAAAGTAGGTTAACTTGTAGTAACAAAATGGGCCCTAAATCTTACTGGCTTATAAGAACAAAGGTTTCTTTCTCCCTCTATGTTATGTGCCCACATCTTGGGTTGACTAGGGGCTCTGACCTGTGGGCATCTTTACTCCAGAACTCTGAAAAAGCATTCCCTGGCCAGGGTAGCTTTGGTGGTGCTGCCAGGGAGAAAAAGTCACAGTGGGTCTCTGAAAGCCCCTGCTTGGAAGTGACACCTGTCCTTTCTGCTCATACTTTGCTGGTCAAAGTAAGTCCCATGGTCACTGTAGAGTTTAACAGTGCTGGTGGACCTCATCCTTTCTCTCTGGGAGGGACACTGAACAGAGCTGAAACCAGAAATTAGCAGAGTAAGGTAGTCTCCAACCCCCTCCCCTGCAAATGGGGCTGTAATTGATTTGGATAGTCTCAAAACGTACAGATTTTGGTCTTGTCTTATGCACTGCTCATATTTGCCCAGGAATGTTTAGGTTTCTTATTGTCAGCTTTTATGAGCTAATATATTGCCTAAAATAACAAAATACACTTAGACCTAGTAAAAACATTCTCAGTGCTGAAGTTCCTGGGGGGAAAATAACTGCTTTTTCATATCAAAAAGTTTCCAGCCCCAACCCTTTTTTCTCTATTAGAATAATTGTTTTTGTAATTCAGTTTTTGATAATGTGCTACTTTTTAGGGTTGTAACTGTTGTTTTATAGTGGAAAATACTGCATTTTTTTTATTATTCAGAATTGGAATAGCTTTCGGTTGCCCCTTGTTCCAGAAAAAGGGAAGTTGAGAAGCATCAGAAGGCTGTCCCAGTAAATGTCATTTTCCCCATAGTACATCCCTTTGCCTCCTTCTCTAAGGTGTCATTTATCCTGGTTCTGCTTTGCTTACAGATTCATTTGTTTGTTTCTTTACTTATCAATCACAGTCTGCTACTAGATTGTCAGTTTCTGGAGGATACCAACTGTTTCTTTCTCATCTGTGTCTCTTCTGGCTCCTGGTTTTGCTTTACATAAGGTCTCTTGACTTGAACTGGGAGGAGGCAAGAATTACCCTCAAACATAATATGAAACAATAGGCTATTTCCCTCTGCTCCTCAGGTAAAAAGCTGTAAGAATGTTTTCTCTTCCATAGAAAATAGAGTAGGGTCTTGCTAGCTGTTCCTAAGGGTTATACTTTCAATTGACCTCAATTTGCTCTTCCTAAGCCCAGTGCCAACTATGCAAGCTGGACGCTAATATGTTTTTCTTTTATTCTCACTCCATCAAATATTTGCTCATGCAGCCCACATTAGGGATGGTCTGTGCTCTGTGGGGTGGGTGGCAGTTGGCAGGGGGAGAGTGAGAAGGAGAGAGGTTTGAGAGTCACAGGCAATTGCAAAACAAGAAAAGAATTGTATACCTTGCTATTTGGGGGGGAAAAAGATAAGATACATGAAGCTCTGATAGAGACTGCTATATTAAATTGAGAGGAAAAATTTCTTTGTCTGATTTTTCTGGCTGAGCCCTAGGGTCAACAGAACAGAGCACGGTGCTGGCTGGTAGCTGATTTAATATTCAACTTTTGCCTAAACACAAGAGCTAGAGACAAAGGCTAGGTTAGTGCTACACAGAATGATTGTTACCTCTCTCTGAACAGCAGGGTTTGAATAAGGAGAATTCTAGTTACTCAGATGATAATGAGTTTGGTACAGCTCATTTAAGAGTCACATCGATTTACCTTGTTTACCCAAGCAATGCTTGGAGTTCAACACAGAATTCTAAGGACCAGGAGAACACACACCTGTCTTCTGGGGGCCCCGCTTGGGAGCTTGCTCCCTTCCACTGTTTGGACTTCCTGGGTTCTCAAAGGATTCTGGGTCCTCCATGAATGTGTCCAGACGGGTATGCCCCATTTGCCAGATACCCTGCTTCTCCTGGCAGCAGCCTTCATGATGCTTCCCGCTGTCGTGAACACATACTCACTCTTCTTTATATTTTTGGGTGTCTGGGCTGGATGAAGTAGACAGACATTGCTGTTAAGCTTTCACATAATCTAAAATTATTTTGGCAGCAAGAGACAAACAGGAGTGAAGAGGGGCACAGAAAGGAGGAGCTGGTTTGGCATCCTCTACCTTCCATTCAGTGTTTTGTAATTTCACAAAGCCCTTGCACATTCATTTTATCACTATGGGATGGCAGAAAATAACTCTGCCCTGTGATCCAGACACCTGAACTCCAGCCCTACTTCTGATTCTCCTAACTCATTTATTAAACATATTTTGAGTGCCTTCTACACTTTGAAAAGCTCTGGGGGATACAAAAATGAAAAAGCCATCATCCTTGCCTTTGAAAAAGTCACCATTTAGTAGAGAGGGATGTATACACATATAAAAAAAAGTGATAAAAATACAACGTGATAATGCATGTCAAAGGCATAGTACATGGCTTTGGCTATGGACTCAACAAATGTGAACTGTTATTGACATTAGTGCTTTATCATTCTGAATTCCTAACAGAGGTGTGTTCGGTGTGCTACAGGATCCCTAAGGAAAGTTTGTAACTGGGGTCTTAAGTGGGGGTGCAGAGGAAAGCTTCAGGGGAAAAAAATGCTTTTGACCAGAATCTGAAAGAAGGATAGGAGATCCATACCTGAGCAAGCTTGGGATAGGAAGCTGGGTGGGGGAGTATGAGGGTATAGGAAGGTGGTCCGTATGGCGGGAACCATCTGCCCAGAGCAGGAATGCCGGGCAGAGGGGTGTGTGCCTGTATGTGTGTATGGGGGGGCGTGGCTTGGCTAGAGTGTAGCAGGGAGGTTGAGTGACAAGAAGTAAACAAAGGGCCTTGTACACTGGTTAAGGAATTTCGATCTTATCTTCCAGGTTATAGGAATGAAAAGCACTTCATATATTTCCACCAGATTTTCCATTTTAGAAAGCTAACTCTGTCCCTGGTTAATCACATGCCAATGCCTAAGGGATGAACAAGTAGAGAGCTCAGTTTTCTTGTGTGCAATGGGCTTAATGACTGGGGAACCACTCACCGAGTAGACATGTTGCATGCATCAAAATGACAAAGAGGGGAAAGGTCTCCTTTTTTAAGGCTTACTTTGGACAGGACCTTTGCTTATACTATCCGCCTCTTCCTTTCTCGCATGGCGGGTTCCTGTCTTCTTTGAACTTCTGCAAGCTGTCAGCCTCTTCTTCTGAGCTCTGCTTGTAAAATCTGCTCTCAGAAGACTTTTGAGTTTGCTTTCTGTGGCTGTGTTAGAAATTACCACAAACGTAGGGGCTGAAAACACCCAGTCCCTGCGGGCCTAGAGTCCAGACCCAGCTTTGATGGGCTCTCTTTTCGGGGTCTCACAAGACTGAAATCAAGGTGTCATCCAGGTCTCATTCCTTTCTGTAGCTTGCCATCCTCTAGCTCACAAGGTTGTTGGCATACTTTAGTTCTTTGCAGTTGGAGGAGGGAGCTCCCTACTTTCTTGCTGGCCATTGGCCAGGTGCCTCTCTCAGCTACTAAAGGCTGTCTTCCATTTTTCTACCACGTGGTCTTCTCTCTAGCATAGGAGTTTGCTTCTTCAAGGCAAACAGAAGAGCATCTGCTGCAGCTTGGGATCTCTCTGACTTCTGTCTCCAGACTCTTAATCCTTTTTGAGAGGGCTCACCTGGTTAGGTCAGGCCCACCCACACTCAAGGAGCAGGGATTATACAGGGCGTGCACACCAGGGGATGGGAATGTTGGAGGCCACTTTAGGAGTCTACCTACACCACCTCCCTGACTGCCCTGCATGAAAGTTCTTGACTTTCTTGAAATTCCTAAAGTTCCCGTGTGGTCTGTTACCATCCAGATCCTATAAACACTCCATGGTATTCTGTTTCATATTATACTTGAGCTGTTGCCGGGCTAGTCTCTTCAACTTCCAGAGCCAGGAAGCTGCAGGTATGATTTTTGTAACTATTCGTAACCCTCTTCACTGTTGTGGAGAAGCTTAAAAGTTGCTGGTATTTTTTTTTATTTACTTTTTCATATTGTCTCCAATGTTGCTGTACATATGTTCTTTATTGTCCTGCTAATAATATACTGAGCAATGACACTGCAATGCAGAACTGCTCAAAGGCCTCAGGAGAACCCACTGGAATGCCATGCCACACGATATCTTTGTGGAGGCAGTTAGTGAAATCCCTGAAATTGGAAAGACTGAATTTTGGAGCCTTGAGGTGACTGGAGAAACAGACTTATTTGTGAACAGAAATAAATTCTCTGCCAAAAAAAAAAAAAAAAAAAAAAAAGCATTCCCTTTCAGCTAGTGACTAGCAGAAGCTTAACCTTTTCTCCGATAGGCAATCCTGCTCTACACGTAGCTCCTGTCTTTTCTTTGGAGACTGAGTTTTAAAGGGGAGCGACTTGGTAAGCCCCAAATCAACTTCCAAACATTTTCCCTCTCGGGATTCACCTTCCTAAGGAGGTGTAGTGTGTTTGGAAAACAAATGTGTACCAAATGCCATTTGAGGCAATCCATGTCCACCCAGCTAACCAAGCTTGACAGGTCCTAAGCGATGATAAAACATATGAACTACTTTCCACTCAGTAAGTAGAGCTTAGAGCTTCTCCTTTGTTCATACTACCTCTGGCTATCGCACAGCAAGATCGCTCAGTAACTTTTGATGTTGAGTTTGGAAAAAAAAGAAAAGAAAGTCCTGTCCCTGTTTATTTTTTTCACATTTGTTATAATGGTAGATTGTCAAGACAGGGCTATTAAATATATGGGGGGGCATGGCCTCGTGCTGGTCAGATCCAAACTCAACCCACCCACATTGTATATACAGACTGGTGTTTGAAGTTGAAAACTGGCTGTGTCTACGCTGGGCAGACAGATGTATGGTGTATAGACAGACAGTGTATACAATAGCCTGCATTTCAGTGTATACATTGAACAATACACACGGGGCATGGTTGTTGGGGGAGCAAAGGGGCAGAAGGAGGCTCAGGGGCTCCAACTTCTCAGAGCCCCAGTGACTGGGCTTGCTTGGTGGATAGAAATCCAACAAGGCCTCCCCAACTTAATAGTTTTATTATCTCCCCGGGGCCACTTAGAAGAATCTAGACCATGGGGGATAGTTTGTCACCCATTCCCAGCTGGTCCTAGTGGGACTGCTTGTGTAGGTCAGAGCCACAGACTCGGTGCCGGCCGGACATGGGCCTCAAAGTGATGTGTAAACTCGGGGATGGGCTGGTTGGCTGCAGAGAGAGAGGATGGGGCATAATGAAGACTTCATCAGGATGTACAGGAAATTGGAAACGAAAGCAGTCCTGGAGACTGCCTCACCAAATCTCTCATGTTGCAAATGATAACACAACAGAGATTCGGATAAGCTAAAAATCGCTGACGGAGGGTCTAGCCCTCAGACGGTAGCTGAGACTAGACTGGCAGCCATATTCCCTGATTTCCCAGCTCCTACTGACATTCCTCCGTGATCATGCTGCACTCACCGAAAAGACGGTAGGCCCTTCACTCTCACTCTGGCCTGACGTGCTCACCGAGCTGCTGCCAGATGTGGGGCTATGGGCTCAACAGGCGGAAAGGAACTAGCAGGCCAACACGCAAAAGACTTTTCTTGCTGCACATGGAGAAGCAACTTTCATGGGACAAAGGAAGTTTCTCCTACTCCCCGGTGTCCCCAGAAGTTCTGCCCCTGTGCTCCTCGCCTTTGCGTCAGACGCAGGTCGTTACTAAAATGCGTCTGTCCCCAGAAGGGTGTCACCTTCATATCATTTACTCCCAGGGTGTATGATTGCACGGGATTCTCTTCTGATAGATGAGGGGAAGGCAGGGGGTGCCTGAGCGTTGGAGAGGGTGGGGAGGCACTGGAAAGAAACTGGTATGAGGATGGGGCTGGAGGATAAATTGCACGGAGTCCTTTTTTTCCCCAGGGTCTCTGCCTAAGAGTGAAAGCTGTACTACGGGGGTTTTCCTGGGCTCAGGGAGAGGGAAGGAAGGAGAATGGCTGTCACAGTTTGCAGAAATAGCCCATTTGTCTATCCCTTCGATCGGGGCTGGTCGTGTGATGTGCCTCGGCCACTGGAATGGGGCAGAAGTGACATGGTGCTGGTTTGAGCTCAAGCCAGGAAAAGCCTGGCATTCTTCTTCCTTCTCCCTTCGGGTGCTTGTAACCACTGTCGTGTGGACAAACCCAGGCTCACTTTCTGGGAGACCATGTGGAGCAGAGAAGAACCATGCCAGCTGCAACTTCTTAGACCTTTTAATGACTGCTAACTGTTATGAGATGGATTGTGTTTCCCTGGAAATGTGTATGTCAGAGTCCTGACCCTCAGAATCTCAGAATGTGGCTAGATCTGGAGATAAGACTCTAAAGAGGTTATTAAATTATACTGAAGTCATTAGATTGGGCCTGAATCCAATGACTGGTGCCCTTAGTTGAAGAGGACCTTTGGACAAGGACGTGTGTGCCCAGAAGGAAAACCATGTAAAGACCCAGGGAGAAGATGGCCATCTATAAGCCAAGGAGGGGGATCCTCAGGAAAAAAAAAAAAATCAACCTTGCTGACATCTTGAGAGTGACTGTAAGCCTCCAGAATTGTGAGAAAATACCTTTCTCTTGTTTAAGGCACCCAGACTTAGTAGTTTAAGGTGAACAAATAGACCAGCCTAGCAGTTCATCGAAAACTCATGTACCAGTTTCTCTAACATCAGCCAAACCTGGCTTGGGGTAGCTCAGGGTAGCAGAACCATTGAACGGATCCCAGTCCAATTTATCCACCCACAGAACCGTGACATAAACAGGTGATTGTTCTTTTAAGTCTCTGGGTTTCAGAGTGTTTTTTTTCTCACCCAGCAGTGGATAACAGATATAAAGGTTAAGATGCAGCCGACGTCTTGCGGTAAAAGCGTGCGTGCTGAGTTGGCCTACAAAGCTCAGAGCATCCCCCCACTGGTCCCTGTGCAGGGTGGGGGTATTGCAGCCTTTCCCAGAATGGAGTTTACTCGAGGGCACCCGGGTGGCTCTGTCGGTTAAGTGTTTGCCTTTGGCTCAGGTCATGACCTTGGAGTCCTGGGACTGAATCCCACATTGGGCTCCTTGCTCAGTGGGGAGTCTGCTTTTCCCTCTCCCTTTCCCTCTGCTCCATCCACTGGCTCTGTTCTCTCTCTCTCTCTCTCTCAAATAAATAATCAGAAAAAAAAAGGAAAAAGACAGAAAGAACAGAGTTTACTCTGTATTGATTTACCGCACCTATCTTCTCATCCCAAGCACCAACACCATCGGCAAGAAGAGCTGAGTTGTTACCGTTGCTCTCTACCCTTTCTAGGATGTGCCCACTGTCACTGGTAGAATGAGTTTACCCTGGGGAGTCACAACTCAGATAAGTTGTTCGGGAGTGACTGTCAGGAGCTGTGATCCAGCACTGTGAGGGGAGGAGTGACATGATGTCGTGGCAGGAAAGGTCATGCACATTGATACTATGGGCTTCTGGATTACATTTTGGGTCTGAAACTTAGGTGTCTTTTGAGCAAGTCTTCAAATTGATGTGTCTTCATGTATGCAATATAGATAATAATATGTATTTATTATGCAATAATAAATAATAATATGTATTTATAGGGTTGGTGTTACTTATGGTGGAGCAATTGCAAATAACCTAGATTTCTGTACATAGGAGACTATCAGTAAATATCAGTTTTCTTTTTGCTTGATTCTACCACCATTGAGAGGATCAGGTTCATTTATTCACTGGTGTTTGTTTAGTTGCTAACAGGCGCCAGACACCATTTTAGGCTCTAATAAGACAGTAGTGAGCCAAACAGACATCGATAAGTCCCTGTTCTCATGGAGACTCCATTGTATTGGGAGTTTGAAGGGGTAAAAGTTCTCTCTTTCTCTCTTATCTGTCCATCTATCTTTCTATCATCTACTGATCAATTTTGGAGGGCTCAGAGGGTAGTGGGAGCTGTGCTCCCATTCCATTACCTTTAATAAGAATAGCTTTTTGTCTGTTTTAGAAATTGGGATTCTGAGTAAGGTTTGGTTTGAAGAAAAGGTTATCTAGTTGAAAAAAAGAAAAAAAGAGAGAGAGTTTTGAAAAACACTCCACTGTCTCATTTGCCATCAGGGAATTCTATGTTTTTCCTTACATAAATGATTTTCCAAGTTAAGTCAAACTTACTACTTGAACTTGAAAATGTTACAAAAATATGTAGTATATAAAAAGAAAATTTAAAAAGTATATGCACACTTCTCCTTTTAGCGTATGTTGAGCATAGAATATGTTGAACATAATGCACACTTTTCTTGATGGTTCCAAATTCTCAACCTCTCTGAAGCATTTGACAACACTGACATCCCACTCTTTGAAACTTTCCTGAGCGTTCACAACACTGTATCCTTCAGTTTTCTTCCTCCTTTTTGCACCATTTTTTTTTCTCAGTTTCCTTAACCTACTCTTGTTCCTCCTCCTACTCCTTAAATGTCACTGAATTTCTTCTTTTGTTTTCTTCATTCTTTAACAAAATGATTCTATTCCTCTGGTATCAATAGTCTTCTCCTTGCAGATGGTAGATGACCCCTCATTTCACATCTCCAAGTCCATTCTCTACAGAAAAGACAACATTTCAGCTTCTATGGGGCAGGCATGGCTACCCAGAGGTCCAGGAGACTGCACATATACAAGTCCAAATCTTGATTCCTATAAGTCTTAAAAGCAGCTTCTATTCTTAGCTTCTGAGCCATGTCTGTTGGTCACTTATTTGAGAAACTGAATCCCTACCATCTAAATCTCCTCTTTCATCCCTAACCTCCATGGGTTTTAAAATCTGTTGATTGATTTCCATGATAAATAGAACTATTTTATCTATTTCTTTTTCCTCAAGCAGAGCTCTAATTGCATTAGTTGCCTATTGGAAAATCTCTATGGCTTCCCAGTGCATAAAAAATAAATTCCTAATTTCTATGTATATCATCTTCCATGACCTGGCTCCAACTTGCCTTTCTACCTTACTCTCTATACATCTTTGACTTTGAAACAGTCTTGTACTTAAAATTGTTGGTTTGTTTATTTTTATCTTTATTGTCACTTTTGTCCATTTGTCTATCTTTTGCCTCTCTTTCAAGGTACAATTTAGATTTATTTATTTATTTATTTATTTATTTGTTAGAAGCCAGAAACTGGGAGAAAGTATTCATACTACATATATTTGGCAAAGAACTTCTTTGTATCCAGAAAACCTGTACAATTCAATAATAAGAAACTAAAAATCTCAATAAAAAATGGCTAAAAAATCTCATTCACAAAAGAATATATGCAAATGGCCAATAAGTATGTAAAAACATGCTCAACGTCATTAAAACTGAAACATAACACACACTGTATCTTGACTAGAGTAGCTAAAATAAAAACTGACAACCCCAAGTGTTGACAAGCCTGGGGAATAACTTGAACTCTAAGACATTTTCTAGTGGAAATGTAAAATTATACCATAACTTTGGAGAATAGTTTGGGAATTTCTCATTAAATTAAATGTACACTTAATATATGACCCAATAATTTCACTATGAGATATTTTACTCAAAATAAATGAAAACCTATGTCCTTACAAAAACTTGTACTTGAATTTTCATAGCAACTTTATATATATTAGCCCCAAACCAGAAACAACTCCAATGTCCATCAGATAAAAACTGGTAAACCAACTATAATATATTTAAAAATCTACTAGGCACTAAAAAGGAATGAACTATAGATATTTATCATAACGTGGGTGAATCTTAAGATATTATGCTGAGTGAAAGGAACCAGATATAAAAGACACATATGGTATGATTCCACTTATATAAAATTCTAAAACAGTCATAAATAATGCATAATGAGAGAAACGTGTGATTGCATGGGTCTGGAAGAAACTGGTACTAACTTCAAAGGGACCCAGAGGAACTTTCTGGGCCAAGGCATTATTCTGTATCATTTTGGGGATGCTAGTTACATAAGGATAGACATTTGTTACAACTCACTGAACTATGCACTTAAAATGGGTACATTTTATTATATGTAAATTATACCTCAATACAATTTTATTATGAATAAGGAAAAAATTGTGTTTTTGATTCCTTTAGGCCTTAACTCAGATACTATTTACTTTATTTTAAATGAACTATGAAGTATGCTTTACATTTTTTTCCAGCTCAGATGAGACAAATGACTAACAGAATGAATGCTGAAGCCAGACTGACCAGATTTGAGGACCCTGACACTTAAAGACTCTGGGAAAATTATTTTATTTTTCTGTGCTTTAGTTTTCTCGTCTGCTAAATATAGGGATGACAATTGTATCTTTCTCATTAGGCTGTTACAGGGTTAAATATATTAATATATAGAAAAGACTTATTACAATATTTAGTATAGAGTAAGCAATATATATATCTTTTTATCTTTCTGTGGAGTATCCATCTCAAAATATTTGTCATATTCTGACTTGAATTTGAGCTGTTCCTGCCATTTGATTGTAAGCCACTTGACGGCAAGTGGCATGTTTTCTTCTTGATGTCTTGCAAAGATTCTACCACTATATTTTGGGTAGTTGGTTGAAATGATTCCACTAGTAGAATGTGCCCAAATATAGAAAATAATACCAGAAGATAATCTGTAACTGCATGTCACTACATGTGAACATTTATCATTCAGTCTTCAAAACAACCTGGCAAGATAGGCACTAATGTTGATTCCATTTCATAAGTGAGGACACTAGGACCAGAGAGGTTAAATGACTTGCCCAAGGTCACACAACCAGGGAGGGAAGCTGGATTTTAATGCTCTCTCACGGCTTTGGAGTTTTATGGAAACTTTTGTTTCCATTCTAAGGAGACTGATACGACTTTATTTCGTGTTTTCTTGGATATGATTTTTATGTTCTTGTTTTTTCCTTCCTATTTTCTCTATTTCTTTTTATAATGTCACAGTTTCGCATCATCTGTGTACCTGAGACTGGTAGAATACACCGCTGGCTCCCCCCGCCCCCTGCATTCAATCACTTCCATTTTATGAAGGCCAAGAAATTATGTAATTTGCTTTGTTTGAATTTTATCTGAAACAAAAATAAACAGGTTTGAGGGAAAGCATAGGGAGTTTTCCTATAAATAAAATTTTGCAATTCTGGGGCAGGAAGTTTTCCATAATTTTTTTTAGATTGAGATATAACAGAGTCATTGCACAAATCATAAGTGCATGGTCTCTTGAATTTTTACAAATTAAATATCCAGGCATCTACCACTTAGACCAAGATATAGATAATTGCCAGTGGCCCAGAATCCTCTTTTGTTTTTGGCAGGGATTTTTTTTTGACACCTATTATAACTCAGAGTTCTTCTTTGCTTATGTCTGTGTTCTGGATGGTTGCATTCCCGAATAAAGTAAGTTAATATTATTCAATGATTTTAATAGTCTTATTTTTTCCACTATACTGTATACCCCTGCCATACACAGATAATGGACAGTGCTTTCAACCTCTCTTCATTCTGGGAAGCATGTTGCACGGTGGCAGGGGTGAGAAGGATGAGTGGGTCGGGGGGCAATGGGGCTGCTGAACTCAGTGCTCCCAGAATTGGCTCTTTTCTGCAGAAGCAAGTCCCTCAGAGTGACACTGCCCCAAGTTTCAGACTGCCCTGAGTCTGTGTGCAGACTTCTGTATTTCCCAAAGATTGCTTCAGGCCACACTCTTTCCCAGCCCCCAGAGCATCCCTGAAAGCAGCTAGTCTTTCTGTGTGGGGATCACATCACCTGCTCCTGCCCTGTGACTGTGTCTCTTTCATGCTCACTGTTTCCCTTTGATCTGCTGAAAATGTCCTTCTCTATACTTCTGATGAACATGAAATTAAACCTGGGGAGCAGAGCAGGGGAGGCTGGGGCCAGAGCAGAAATGTGTTGCCTGAGGCCCTGGCTGGGATGTATTCCAGTGATTGAGAGACAGCTCTGGCCAGTGGCCTTTGGAGAGGCAGCCCCAGGAAGGGACTGGCCGATGAGCGCTGCAAGACCCCCAGCTCCCAGGGATGCAGGGGCTGCCCATCAGGCTGCATTTTGAAGATTAGCAGCAGGACCTGGGAGCTGAGGGGGAGGGGAGGAGGTGAGGGGGCTTTGGGGAGACTTTTATCACCTGCTCTGCCTTCTGTAGATAATGCCCCTCATTCCTCTCTCTCTCTCTTTCTCTGCCCCCTTTTTAAATCTGGTGATTCAGTGATGAGGCAAACAGCCCTTGGCAGAGTCAGGTGTGTATTAGGTAAACCATCTCTATGAGGCAGATTGACTCAGAAGCCAACTGGAGAGATCTGGCCCCCTTATGGGTTCAAACCTCAACCCCTGATGATTAGCTCTCGAAGGGGAATCATCACGAGGGAGGGGCCATAAGCCGAGTGTGAGGGGATCCTCAGGACATTGGCCCACATGTTTGGTTTGTGCTGCCTTTCTTCTTTAGCCGGATCTGGGCCCAAATGCCTTTCTGGGGCCCTGTTCCCATAGGGACAAGATAGACCTTTGGTAAGCCTTCACCAAACTCTAGAAGAGATCAAGAGTGCGAAAGAAGTGGGAGAAATAGAAGACATATTTTAAATATCCTGGCCCATTTCTGTAATGGATTCCCAATGCCAGCACATCCTGCTATAAGGGGCGCGTGCTCTACCCTTTGACACCTCAAGGCCTTGCGAACCTTAGACGGCCCTTTGCCTGGGATCCTGACACCTTTCATCTTAGTCTGTACCTGCATGGGGTGGGAGGTTGTTTGCTGAAAATGAGAATGAAGCATCTGCCTTTTATTAACTGATAATATGTGCCTGTAAAGTACTTCACATGCATTATTTAACTTCCTGGTTCCCAAAAACTTATGTTATGGGTATTCTGAAGCCCACTTTACAGGTGAAGAAACGAAGTCTCAAACAGATTAATGACCTAGCTCATGGCCATGTGAGCTAGTAAGTGGTGAAGTTAAGATTGAAATCCATGTCTCACAACGCACTACTCAAGACATCCTTTAAACACTGTCACACCTTCCTGGTCAAACCTGAGAGAAAACCAGCCTGGTGTCTTATGGGAATCTCTCCTCTGCTCCAGTTTCCAGGCTGAGCAACAGGACCCTTCTGGTCATTGCCCCAAGAGGGACCTGGACCTGGGTGGGGTGCCTGGGTGGCTCAGTGGGTTAAAGCCTCTGCCTTCGGCTCAGGTCATGGTCCCAGGGTCCTGGGATCGAGCCCCGCATCAGGCTCTCTGCTCAGCGGGGAGCCTGCCTCCTCCTTGCTCTCTGCCTGCCTCTCTGCCTACTTGTCATCTCTGCCTGTCAAATAAATAAATAAAATCTTAAGAAAAAAAAAAGAGAGACCTGGACCTGGGTGACAGGTGTACAAATTTGCCCACAAGGTACCAGCATTTTAGCCCCATTACCCTGCATCATCCTTCTCCAGCATTCATAAAAGTACTCTACAAATTATATAAAGAGGGGAGGGGTCACCACTTCACAGGCTGATTTTATGTTTTACAAAAGGCTTCAACGTAAGATTCTTTCATGGAGCAAACAGGAGAGCACATTTCAAGTACCCACTTATTTGCATACAGTCACTCAGGAACACAACTGCTCTGCATGAATAATCATGGTTATGGTAAGAGCGGCCACCACTTACTGAACACCTACTATGTGCCTCATGAATTATTTACATATTTCATTTGTTCATCATGACTTGGCAAGAAGGCATGATCTTCCTCATTTCAGAATTGAAAGCATTGAGATACTCTCCAGTTTACAGACACTGCGGGTGGAGTGGAAGTGCAAATTCTTCCGGCTGACTTTAGAGACAATGCCTCTTCCCATCCCAGATGGACATGGTAAGAAGAACTTGTCTTAACAACCTCCCTCACCATCAGATCATTAGCACAAATAACCTTTCTTCTTTCTCTTCCGAATGGGGCACTAAATGTCAAATACTTGTCAATCGCTGATAAAATATCTTATTTGAACTTGTTTTTCTCCTTTTGCTCGTATTGAACTGTTCTCCTCAGTCACTGAGCCCCCTTCAAACCTTACTTCCTCAGTAGTCCCACCGTCGGGGTGCGTCTTATCTATGACTCTCTCTAACCCTCTCAGTATTCTTGGTCAAATCAATTCAATTGGCTCCACAAATATTCCTCAATGGCTTAGCTCCTGCCACTCCCTCAGAATATAATGGGGAAGGAGAAAGATTGTTCTAGGCCCTCAGGGATCTTATATTCAATTAGAGGTTGTCAGGAGTTAAATAAATAATTACACAAATTATTTATTGAATTAAAATTGTGATGAATGCTACCATGGAGAAATACAGTAAAAAAAAAAAAGAGTATAATCTCAATTCATTTAGTGCCTATAGAATACTTGGGACTATTCAATGTACTTTATAAATGTTAGCTTATTTGATTTTCTCAATAATCCTTTGGGAAAGGTCCTATTGTTATCCCCACTTAGGGGATTAGTAAACCAAAGCACAGAGCAGAGATAATGAGTTCGAGTCTCTTAGTTAGTGAATGGTGGAGACAGCACTTGGCTCTAAGAATTGTGGTTCCAGAGCCTGGGTTATTATTATTTTTAAATTTATTTGAGAGAGAGAAAGAGAGAGCACAAGCAGGGTGAGGGGCAGAGGGAGATGGAGAAGCAGACTACCCAGTGAGCAGGGAGCCCGATGTGGGGCTTGATCCCAGGACCCTGAGATCATGACCTGAGCCAAAGGCAGATGCCTAACCGACTGAGCCACCCAGGCACCTCCAGACCCGAGATTATTAATCACAAACTGTAAGAAATAGAGTACTGACTCCCGAAAATACTGTTTTAGTGGACACACTGGGAGGAGATGAGGGGGGGACAGGACAGGCCAGGGGGTGAGAGAGCCTATTTGTCAGAGTTGGGCCTCTGCCTGCACTCTTACCCTACCCCCCTTATCATTCTGGAAGCCCTGTTCTGCTGGTTGGCTCCTTCCACTTCCACTTTTCCAAAATATTCCTCTTTTCTGCTACAGTTTCTGAAGCCGATGAAAATTCTGTGTCTCCACTGATTAAAAAGCAAACAGACCAAGAAATGGCAAAATGAACAAAAGGCAGAAGCAATGGCGGTTTGGTCCTTCTCAGCTACAGTTTCATGTTTATCTTTCATGTTCTCTTCCTTCGTCTATACCTTAAATGCTGGTGTTTCTTAGGTTCTCACCTGGCATGAAAATTGCCTCTATCTCCAGGCTTGCCCCTGTTTCTTGGGTCTTGGTTCCTCACACACCTATGTCCCCAGCCTGGACCTCCCGTCGGAGGCTCAGTCCTTGTACACCAGATCCCTCTGCCTGGATGCCTCTGGCAGGGCCCTCAAATCCATCAGGTCCTGAACAGATCAGATGACTTTCCCTCCCTTGCACTGTTCTGTTTTGAATAAATCACTCCACTATGCTCATTCGGCTAGAAATATGGGACTCATCCTACCCTCTTCCTACTCCTCTCCCGTATCACCACAAAAATAAATAAGAAATTCTGCCCACTCCACCTTCAGCCCAGCTTCTCCCTCCCCCCCTCTTTCTGACACCCTAGAGCCACTTCCCCACATCCTCTTCTCTGGTCTTTGGCTACGGACCCCTAATTGACCTCCCTGCTTCCAGTTGGCTCTCCTTCCATCACACCCCCTGCTGCTCCCAGCGCCATGTTTCTGAAGTGCAAACCATGGTGTTCCTTTGCTTGAAACTCCAAGAAGAGTTGCTATAGACTGAGGGCCAAATGCCTCAGTGTAGCCTACAAGGCCTTTTAGGCCCTTGCCTCTACTTCCCTTCACCATGTTCCCCTCACTTCAGTCCAGCTCTCTGAAATTTCAGCACATACTGGATTCTTTTATGCCCCCAGACCTTTGCACATGCTGCTTGATCTTCCTGGCAAGTTTCTCCTCAATCAAAAGGCCCATTTCCTCCCTCATTTTAGCCTCTGTAGCACGTGATGTCTTGCATTTGTTTTTCAGCCTCCAGTAGTCGCACTCACGAGGGGCAGTGCTTCCTCTCCCTTTCTCTGGTGCCACTGCCTCATGCAGTCCTTGGCATGGGACAGCTGTTTGTCAAGTGTTTGTTGAGTGAATGAATGAACGCATAATTTTTCCGTGTTACAATAAGAGATGGTGACTTTTGTGATGTTAACAGTTCTGTCTGAGGTCAGTTGTCTCATCGAGGAGCTTTGGATTTGTATTGGCTTCCAGGTTGAGAGATGGGCAGGTTGAGAGATGGGCCCTTAGAAGTATTTTGAGGTTACTCTAAGATTTAGGACACTTGTAGTATGAAAGCATTTGAACATGGGACAATGTTTACTGTTGAGGGTGTATCTGTTCAGATTTCTCTCCTTGCCTAAAACTGTTTTTATGGAAGGCATTTTAAATCCTATTGAGATTTACTGAGTCCTCGCTCTCTTTTGTGCTGGTCTGGTAAGTGCCTCAAAAGGGCAATTGTGGGGTTATCCTGACAAAAGTGCACCAATGAGATGTTCTCATTATCCCCAGTCAGCAGATAGCAAGTCTGAGTCCCAGGGTCACTAGCTAGTAGGGGGTGGATTCAGGACTCAGACTCAGTCCCATCCATTGTAATTCACCTGTCACCTCCCCCTACTCTATATTATCTCAATTTTTTGAAACTGGTTGGGGAGCCAAGGTTTCCTTTTATTAAAACATAGGCCAAGGGTTGGCAAACTTTTTCTCTAAAGGCCTAGATGGTAAATATGCGATTCTCTGCTGGGGCATATTCTTCTTTTTTGTTGGACGGGAGGGATATTTTTTTATTTTTAGAATCCTTTAAAAATGTAAAAACTGGTTTTAGTGCATGGACCATAGAAACACAAGTCAAAGGACCATGGCCTCAGCAGGGTTTGCCTTCTGTCTACCTGCGCTTACCAAGTCAGGACACTTTTTCCCTCAGACCACGGAAACGACCCATGGAATTAAGTAGTATTTTAGCGAATCTTGTTATCTAGAGATCAAGCAGTATAATTCCACAGCAAACAGACTGACAGGCCCAGCCTCCTCTGCAGCCGCCTCCAAGGGTTTCATTAAATGCTGACCAGCCAGACCACTAATGTCAATTGTCTGCTCCGTGAACAGTTCTGTTTTATAGAATTCCAGGTATTGTTGGGAGCAAATATCTTAACTTTTCCATTCTGACCTCAACAATTTACATCAGGGCCCTCTCCCAAAAGATCTGTGGTAAAGCAGGGGAGTGGACTTAAGGTCTGGTCTTAAATCTAAGTCAATCAACAGACAAAGATTTTATTCCACACCTCCTCCCTAAGCTCCAGCGTTGTATCTGGGAGGTACGAAAAAAGCTTCCTCAAGGAATTTGAAATTCACAAAGGGAAAGGAAACCCAGTGGTCCTTCATCTTTTGGGGGTGAGAGACCTCTTTCAGTATTGAGTATCAGGGTAGACCCCATCCTCCCTGCAGCTGGATGGAGAGACCCAGAAGCTAGTGTGGGGTTCATTTTCAAGATTTTTACTCTCCCAGAAGTCTAGGCATAGGCTCAGTTTAAAACCTCTTGCTTTAAACAATTGCAGAAAAACTAAATGCTTAAGTGTGTGGTATTGATCAAAGAATCGAAACTCTTCTGAGCCAGGCATGTCTCTGGAGGAATCTGTCCTCAGGCTGTTGCCCACCTGTTTCTGAGTCAACGCCATCACTCAGCCACCAGTAAGAAAGACCCATTTTCTTGGCGTTTCTGTCTGTGTTGTTCAGGGTGATGCGAGACCAAGTATGGAGCCCCAGAGGTTTGCTCCCCTTGGTCCTCTGCACCTTATCTCTGCATGTCATGCTTTCTAGGCAGCACCTTTTGCAGGAGGTCATGGTTCCCTCCTCAGCAGCTTCCTGAGAGTGTTTTACCACAAATGCAGGAGAGCCCTCTGGGAAGAGGGAAGCACGAGCTGTCTCCTCAGACTCCTGCTCAGTGAAGCATGTGTTCAAAATAAATTTTATTCTTTCAAAATGGTGACCTTTGGGGTGCACCTGCCTGATTGGTACGGAGGGGCCAAGCTGGCAAAACTGAGGGGTGGGAACAAGGGTCCTCTAGGGCCCTAGAGTGGGAAGCTGAGGGTTGTCACTGTTGATACCCGGTACCAAGAGAGTGGTACCATGGGCGGCTCTGCTGAGCTGGCCCTTCCAAACCCGGCATTTGGTTCTTGGTGTTTGTTCTCATGGCTGCTAGAGGGGGTTGGACAGTGTCCCCCAAATATCCAGGTGTACTTGGAACCTTAGAATGTCACCTTATTTGAAAACAGGATTTTGTAGATACGTTGGTTAAAGGATCTCAAGCGGAGCTCATCTTGGCTTTCGGGTGGCCTCTAAATTCTATGGTGGGTGAACTTCTAAGAAGAAGAGCTACACAGACCCCAGAGCAGGTGGCCCCGTGAAGACGGAGGCAGAGACCAGAGCGATGAGGCCACAAGCCAAGGAGCGCCGGGAGCCACCGGAAGCTGGAGGACCCACGGAGGGTTTCCTCATTAGAGCCAAGCACTCTGAGGGAATATATTTATGTGATGTTAAGCCACCGGTCCGTGATGCTCAGTTACCGCAGCCCCAGGGAACTAAGATGGCGGCTTTTGGATTCTGTGCAGAGCCGGTGGGCCCACCTCTTCCGGGAAGGAGACCCTGGCTCCCCGCATGCGCAGGATGAGGCTTGTAGAGAAAGCAGGGCGGTCCCAGAGCTCCGGATGTGAGGGACCTGCTGTTCTTCTTCGTGGATGTGCTAATTTATTGAAATATTCAGGGAATCACTTGACCTTTCTGGGTGTTGGTGTCTGTAGTCTGAAATGGAGCCAAATCTCTTCCCTACTTCTGCTTTTCCACCAGTTTCTAACACAATTTCAGAAATTCTAACATAACTTTATTGTTGCTACCGTCCAATCTTCCCCATCTCCCTTCTTTACTCCCTCAGTGTCTTCCCTCACAATTTCTTCTCCATTTGGGATCAGCCTCCCCACATCCATCATTCTAAACATTAAATCCACAATGAACTGAACGGTGATGTGTGAGTCTCTCTGATCTTTACCAGACTCTACATTAGTTGAGGTAGAGATCATTCATGCCCACTTCACAGCCGACTCCAACTACAGCATTTTCAAAGCCCTCATTTGTAATGCAGGCTCCACATTATCCGGTATAAAGGGATGGTTTAAGTTCAATATAAATGCTAAGGGTAATGCTCTCATTTTGGTATTTTTAAATGGCAAAGAGCCATGTTTTTCTCCATGTGATTTTTCTCTCCAGCCCCTGCCCAAATGTCACCGAGTTTGGTTAAAATTACAGATCTGTAGCATATTATTGCAGTAGAAGTGAGCCTTTAGAGTTAAATTAACTGGGTTTCACCCTCATTCCAGCATTGCCTCATGTGGCCATGGGCACAATGAATGCCTGACATGCACGTGGTTTCACAGGCCACTGAGTGTTTAGAGACTGTACTGTTCTCATCAGATAGATTGTAGCCACTGGATGTTAGCTCTCTTTGGTCCCTTTTCTATTTTTATTGGCTCTCTTTTTGTTTCAAGATGGAAGACTGACCTATATTCAATGCAAAGGATTTCTTGGTATCTAGAAATTATAGCTAAGACTTATATAGTTCCATCATGTCTCAGGCAATGTATTAAGCACTTATGAATGTTAACTCATAAGGGAGGTACTATTATTCTTCTCATTAAGATGAAGAGACTGAGTTATGAAAAGTTTAGGTAACTTGCTCAGGTCTTCTCAGTTTCCTGGAGATAATGTCAGGACTTTATTCCAGGACATCTGGCTCTAGAATCTGACTTGAATCACTGTACACATCGCACTGAAGTTATTGAGGTCAACAGACAGTGAAACATATGGACTTCCTGAGTGGCCCAGTTGAACCTGGATCTGTTTCCTACAAATTTTAATCAGTGGCAGAATCTTAATAGTTGATCTCACGGAGGCCTCTATATTAAGAATGGGTGGTACAGGGGTACCTGGGTGGCTCAGGGGGTTAAGCATCTGCCTTTGACTCAGGTCATGATCTCAGGGTCCTGGGATCCAGCCCTGCATTAGGCTTTCTGCTCAGCGGAGAGTCTGCTTCTCCCTCTTCCTCTGCCCCTTACCCTGCTCTCTCTTTCTCTCTCTTAGATAAATAAATCTTTTTAAAAAATTGGTATAAATGGCAAAAACTCAAAACAATTTATCAGTGGTCAAAATTCCCTTCCTTTGAGGACTATCCTAAGAAAAAAATAGGTAGTCAAGAACAATGGTTCCCTGTAAAGGTTTTGGTAGCAGAACTGAGTTGGAAGCCACTCAGGAGTGCTAGGACTTGGGCTGGGTAGTTGTTGATCTCTCTCAGGCTGAGTTTCCTCTCTGAAACCTCCTCACAGAGTTACAGTAAGGATCCAGGGAGACAATGCAAAGTATGTCAACTGCCAGGCAAAAATAACAACCGACAAATGCTGTTGTGCTGTCATGAAAACCGCAGACACAGCGGTGTCAAGTCTGTTGTCAGGACATTCTGGGTGCCTTAGTCACTTGGGAATTATAGAATTCCTTTAAAATCATAATGAAAACACCAACATCTATAAGTGATAAGTTCTTTATTTTCCATAGATTAGAGTACAATAAAGGCTGTCTCTGCATGGATGCCACTCTGGCTTACATTTTTACATGGGTTCTGGAGGACGGAGAGAGGAGTAGAGTTAATTAGTGAGAAGGGATTGTGCCCAACTTGGGTATATGCAGGGAAAAATGTCAGATGCCAAGTGTGAGGTGGTAGGAAAGAACCAGTGGAGGCCCTCACCACTCATCCCACCTTAGTGGTCAAGAATCTACCTGTGAGGTATGGTCCCGGAGAGAGCCAGAGATGATTCTAGATGCTGTAGGCTAAGCATTGCCTTAAGAAAGAGTAAAAAATATATTTTATTCTTACTCGTACAGCTTATTTTCAAGTATGTGTGTGTGTGTATGTGTGTTGTGTGTGGATTATTGATATGTGTGCGTGTGTGTGTGCTCTTGGGGTTAATAAAATAAAAAATCATTTAAAGACTTCATTGAGGGGCACCTGGATGGCTCAGTGGGTTAAGCCTTTGCCTTCGGCTTAGGTCATGATCTCAGGGTCCTAGGATCGAGCCCCACATCGGGCTCTCTGCTCAGCAGGGAGCCTGCTTCCCTCTCTCTCTCTGTCTGCCTCTCTGCCTACTTGTGATCTCTCTCTCTGTCAAATAAATAAAATAAAATCTTAAAAAGACTTCATTGAATTCGTAGTAACTCCTTGTTACATATTCTTCAATCATCAAATAGTCAAAATATCAATATATCAAGGTATCTTTTTTATATTAGAAAGGTTGCCATATACTCGAAAAGACTGAGACATATACTCACTGATGAAAGTGTGTAGCACAATGTCTTTGTGTTCAGCTGCTCAGCAACAGTTTCCGTCCTTGGCCTTACATTCATGGACACAGGTCTGGCTCTTGTCAGGAAAGGGTCATGAGCCAAGACTGCAGGTCAGGAGGTAGAAGAAACAGAACTTCAGATGGATCTAGACTGGGGTAAACTCCGAGGCCACAGGGACATGGGAGACCTCCTTGATAACTGCATTGTTCCCCAGGAGATGGATTCAAATTCATGGTGAGGTTATACAGATGGACCTCTCCCTAGGAAAGAGCTAAACCAAGGTGCAGTGTTTCTGGTCTGTTGGGGTAGGGTTTGAGCTTCCCTGGGGCATGAGGAACGGCATGAAAAGCCAAGGAGCAGAGAGAAGAGAACTCATCTGGTCTCCCTATAGTGGGGACAGAGAGAAGGCTGCAGCCCAGTGCCCACGGGGTCCCTAGCAGTAAATTCTACCTGAGGCGCTGCTGACATCATTCATATGGGGAGTGAGCTCCTACAGATTTCCAGAGTGGGCTCTCTATTTCAGAAACTAATAGTGTGGTGTTGGCGGGAAGCACAAGCTTATTTTTCACAGCTGGGCACATCAAAGGAAGTCAGAAAAAAAAAATGGACGATTTTCCCTCCCTCCCCACACCTTACTTGCGTGGTCATCCAGTCTCTGCATATGCATCTTTAGTGATATCTGTCCCTTTAGGGGTCAGGTGGGGTCACATTCCACTTAAGGGAAAGTAGACCTGT
Source organism: Mellivora capensis (assembly GCA_004024625.1). Classification (NCBI taxonomy): domain Eukaryota; kingdom Metazoa; phylum Chordata; class Mammalia; order Carnivora; family Mustelidae; genus Mellivora; species Mellivora capensis. The sequence continues at coordinate 113,181 of PISX010003727.1, forward strand.
TTATTATTGAAGATGGGGTATTGCAACTTATCCCAGATTCCCAGATGACTACTTGGAAAGAGGTGAGGTTATGATGTTGAATTGCAAGTCTATAAGTTTCCAAGTTAGGACCTGATTATCTTTGCAGAAATTTTTAGTAGCACATTTGAATACAAGTAAAATTGTTACATGGGGAGTAAGTGCATGTATGTGTATGTAAGAGAGAGAGAGACAGAGACACAGAGAGGGAAGAGGCAGACAGATAGGCACAGATTAGAGAGGAGAGAAATTTTTTTTCTCCCTTTCTTTCTTTCTTTCCTTCTTTCTTTCTTTCTTTCTTTCTTTCTTTCTTTCTTTCTTTCTTTCTTTCTTTCTTTCCTTATTTATTTTAAGATTTTATTTATTTAAAAGAGAGAGGAGTGAGGGAGCGGAGCAGAGGGAGAGGGAGAGGGAGAAGCATGTTCCCCGCTGAACAGGGAGTCCAATGCAAGGCTCAATCCCAGGACCCTGAGATCATCACCTGAGCTGAAGGCAGATGCTTAACCGACTGAGCCACCCAGTCACCCCAGAAATTTTTTCATAAGTGTTGAGAAATATGACATCCTTTCAGGAGGCTGGATCTAAAACACAAAAGTGTCCTTTCAACTCCACACATCTGGAATTCTCTGTCTTCTCTGAAGTTTATGATTGTTTCAGTTGCTAATCATCACGCAGGTGTGCTGTGCCAGGCCCCCGGCTAAGTGATTTCTATACAGAGCAGTGCCCACCCCTTGCAGCAGAGGAAGCATCTTCTCCATTTAAAGTGAGGAAAGCGAGGCTCAAATTTATTAAATGACTTTCTCAAGACCACAAATTCATCCGAAGCTGAGCAGAAGTCATACTTTTTGAATCACCCCTGCACGCATCCCTCATTTCTATACTTCCCTGGACCTGAGCCTGCCTTTCACTAGTAGGATCTCAGAAGCTAGAATTAGAATCTTAGAATTACTATTCAAACCATTATCCCAAATTGTGCATAATGGGATCACAAATTTAGCTCCCAACTTCACGCAGAGGTGCAAAAGAATAAAATATGAAATTTTACTTTCGTCTGTAATTAACTTGTTCTTTCTTCTGCACTTCCACTTAGTGCGAAAATAAATTAACTACATGTCCGGTCTTATATAACCTTAGTCCAATTTTAAGTTAAATAATGCCTTCAGGTAATGTGTTAATTTCACTCTAGGAAAAAAAGAAGTCTGAGAGTCATGGAGCTCTTCTCTTTCTTTGGAATTTGGGCATAAGGAGGCGGAGTATATGGATTGGCATTCGCAGATATATTAGGACAAATAATGCCAGTTTCTATAACAAACAACCCTCCTCAAAAAAAAATTTTTTTGTGGCTTAACACAAAAAAGGTTTATCTCCCCTTCATGTAACATTTGATGTGGGAATGGCAGCTTTCACCAAGTGGTGACTTTGATTCAGACTCCTTTTGTTTCTTTGTTTTGTTTTGTTTTTTCCTTTAAAACATCCCTTTCTCTCCAATACATGACCTTAGTGCTTTTCTGGGAAGAGAGTGCATAAAGGGATTGTGCATGGGTGAACATTAATAGTGCTCACGTTCCATTTATCAGAACCTGGTCACAAGGTCTCTGCTGAACTGAGTGGGGAGTTGAGAAATGTAGTTTTCCTGTGTGCTCAATAGAGGACAGAAGACTGGCAGGACCTAGACAGAGTCTGCTGCCGTGAGGAGTTTCTCCCCCATCCTGTGACTAGTTCCTCCTGCTAATGCTGGCTGCCAGCTCCCCACTCCCACCTAGTCACTGGGTACCTCGTCTACTTCTGATGCTGAAGTGCCTGATGTAACTCAGTGTCTTTTGTCTTGCCTCAGCCAGCACCTCCAGTGGAGCTCCCTGCTGCCTTGATCTTGCCTTGGCTCCCACTGGCCCTTACTACTGAGCCTCACACTATGTCTCTGGTCAGCTGGCTGGCCAGAAGGTTCACAGCCAGCCACTCTTGTGGGGTCATCCTGTATTATCATGGGGGACCCAGTGAATCTCAATTTAGGAATGATGAGTGGTGCAGTCAACCTAAACTCATAGCTGCACTGTGCCTAGCCACACTCCAGGAATGATGTCTGGCGAAAGCCTAGGTTGGTAGGAGGCTGCCTGTTAGCCAAGATTCTTTCCAGAGTTCCAGAAGAACAACAGGGTGGATGCCTCCTCCCATTAGTGCTTCTGTCCTCTTATCTAGTATACCTTCTTCTCTGTACCTAGGTCCAGATTGGGGGGGTGGGGAGTCTGTGCTGTTCTTTGTGCCTGATCTTTCTCACCTTCCCCAGGATCGCTCAAGGGTGGGCTTTTCTTCCTTCTCCCTCTGCCTTAGCCCCTTCCTCACAGAACAGGCCTTCGCACTTAGAAAAACACCGAGGACTGACTGAGTCCGGGAGCTGATTGAGACCAGGTGTCCTAGTGTTAAAGAAGGAGATGAAGAGATTTGTGTAATCCTGTCGCAGGACAATAGCCTGGCTTGGTGGTTATTGCTGAACGTCAACAATCTAGATTTTGACTTCCAGAATTGACTATTACCTCCATTTTTCCCCTTTATATTCATTCTATAACAATTTCTAATCTCTCCCAGGCAGGCAGATGCTGAGGCTGGAGAGTAAAGGAAATGTGTATTCAGACAAAAGAGAAGCCTCATTTAATTTAGAATGCGTCTGTTTAATGAGGATCCTCTCAGGATTGTGGGCCAGGATGCCTTCGTTTAACAAATATTTATTATCTTCTGAGCACTGTTCTAGGTAATGGGGATACTGCAGTAAACAAAGCAAAGCAAACTGCCCTTGAGAAGCCTATATACCTGCGAAGTGGAGGGACACAGAGTCAGAGAATATATGTATTCTAGAATGCTAAGTAAGTGAGGGTCTATGTACATGATGTGAAGCAGTGGTAAGTGCTGGGGGGAAACATGGAGGGGAAGGGATGGATAGGGAAGACCTCACTGAGAAGGCAGCTTGTTTTTTTTTTTGTTTTTAAAGATTTACGTATTTGAGAGAGAGAGAGAGAGAGAGAGAATCCACAAGCGTGTGTGTGCGCCGGGGCAGAGGCAGAGAGAGAAGCCCAAGCAGACTCCATGCTGAGCATAGAGCCCAATGTGGGGCTTGATCCCACAACCCTGAGATCATGACCTGAGCCAAAACCAACAGTCAGAGGCTTAACTGACTGAGCCACCCAGGCAGGCACTCCCAGAAGTTAGCTCTCGAGTAAAGACCCAAAGAAGGTGAGAGAGTGGGACCTGTATTTTTTGGAGAAAGAACGTGGCAGGCAGAGGGCACTATGGGTACAAAGGTATGAGGAGGCCAGTGAGGCCAGTGGAAAGCAAAGAGATCAGGGATAGTAGGTAGGGGTGTGCAGATGATGTTGAGTCTTTATGCTTTATGCTAAGTGAGAGGAGGAGCCCCCGGGGCGTTCTGAGCGGAAGAGGGATTTGGTCTGACTTCCATGTTAACAGAACAGCTCTGGGCCGGTGTTAGCATGAGAGTTCGGGCCACAGTGGCTCATGCAAACACCTTTGCAGGAGATCCTAAGGGGGCAGGGAATATGTTCCTGCATGCAGAGGTCCATAGAGGTTGGACAGGCTTCATCGTCAGGAGACTCTTCTCTCTTATTCAGTTTCTATAGTACCGAGGTTGCACTCTTGCCTCCAAGCCAAATCTGTGCCGCCTGTTTTTATAAAGGTTAATTGGAACACAGCCATGCTTATTTTGCTGAATTATTGTCTGTGGCTTTTTCTGAGCTACAATAGCAGGGTTGAATAGCTGTGACAGAAACCGTATCATCTGTAAAGCCTAATATATTTACTAACTGGCCCTTTTAGGAAAATGTTTGGTGCCCCCAGCTACAGGAAACAAATACTGGAAAACATCCAGGAGGGAAAATCAAAGACATATGAAATGTGGGAATAAAATATAGTGGAATCTAGAAGATGTCAAAACACGATGCAAATTCACTGGCACCAAAAATATGCCATAAAATGAAAAGGAAATAGGAATTAAATTGAAATCTAAGTTCCTAGGAGTTGGGTGATTTGGAGATGTCAGAGGTGAAAGTTAAGGTGGTCGCACTGGCAAGAGCATTGGTGAAAGAGTTATCTGCCGTATACATGCTTTCCCCACTAGAAAACTTAGTGGCTCACAAGCCAGGCTGAAAAATTCCATCAGAGGTTAGATGGGACATCTACATTTGACCTGATTTGCTAATTGCCTTGCCTTTTTTTTTCAAAGTGTCTCGCTTAAGTATATGCGGATTTAGTCTAAGAGATCAGCAACCCCTTTCCATTATCAGCTCCTGTATATTAATGTCAGATAATAGCTAGTAATAGCCTTAGTACTTTTAGAAGTGTGTTTAATTTTGCAAAAATAATGGGGGCTTTCTTCTTCTCCCAGATCCCATTCCATGCTTCATTCCCTCTGCTGAACATCACCAGCTCAGCCCAAGGCAGCCGTGGGGCACGGACATTTCCGGCTGGCGTCAGACTGTCGGGTGCTGGGTGGACAGCTCCCAGCTCCCTTCCCACCTGAGCCCTCTGTGAAGCAGCTGCCTGGCCTCCTAAGTGCTGGCTATAGCAGTTTAATCGGTTCCACTCAGTGCATGCATAGTCACCAAGACATTTTCCAAATTACTTATAATTAATGCTCTAGTCATTACAAATGAGTTGTTTCAGACCAACTCCAATTCCCTATTCAACGGCCCAAGCAGGCGGCATTGTCAGAGCTGTCACGGGTCCCACAGCCACCTGAGAGGAGGGTACCATTGCCCAGAGTCATACCTGTTGCTGCAAATAAAGTCACACTGACAAGTGGTGCTGGTGTGGACGGCAGTTATTTAAGGTGTCTTTTGTGACCTCCAGTGCAGGAGTATCGTTGGCCACTCATACAGCTCTGGCTCTTCCCGCTAGGTCAAGCGAAATTCATGTGTTCTCAGCCCCATCAGTGAATATACACAGGTACACACACAGAGGTGTGCAATCACACCATAGGATATTTTTGTACAATGTCAAAAAGGTGTGGTCTCTATTAAGTACCATGTGGAGATAAAGATCCTTTGTATTTATAAACTCTTTCATCTTAGCCCAAAGCGCTATTCTAGATCGACTTCATCTCATTTCTCTGCTCCTCAGCCCATAAAGTCAGAGCATTGAGGATGACCCCCCTCATGTGGCGTGTGAAGAGATTTGGGATGGGGTGGATTAAATGATGTGTTGTCAGTCAGAACTTGCGGAGTCTGCATTAGAAAGTCTGGTTCCCTCCTCTCTTCCTTCTTCTTTTGCTTTCCTTCCCTTCTTCCCTTCTTCTTTTTCTTCCCCCCTTCCCTCCATGTTTCCATGCCTCCATCTCCCTCCCTTCTCTCTCTCATCAGTTGCTTGTAGGGAACCTGGAGGTACTTTCCTAGGTGCTGGCGATGAGGAATAGGCATCTCAGTGAAACGGAACACAGACATGGTCAACACATCAGAAGGATGCAATGTTGGAAAGGAACAACAGATGTCTAAGTAAGGCATTGTGGAACATTCTAGGTGGGGGGAGGCTAAATCCTCCTGGAGGATTAGTAGAAAATTTTCTCCAGAAGTAGTATCTGTATTAAGGATGGAAGGAAGCATAGGAATTTTATAGATGAAAGAAAAGGTATAGGCAGAGGGTAGAGCTTTTGCAAAAATATAGCCTTGTGTAGGATGGGAACTGCAAGACTCTCAGCATTATGGAGGCACAGGGGGCTCCCTTCTGATCAGCCAGCCCTGACTCCCCACAGGAACTGCAAACCCTAACCACAGCTCGGCCCATTCCTGAGACCACAGGAACAGACACCAGGAGATATGTCATAAACATTGTCTGACGTAGATTAATCCTGCCTGCCTGTTGCCAGCCTTTGATAGCTGTTCCTCTTTCTTCAACAATGAAAAGAGCCATGTCAGTCTAATGACTGTCATATTACCTCCCATTAACTTCATTATTGGACACTAACTGTTTCTAGTAATAATTCATTCACTGGTAATGACTTGGTGTCTGATTCCTGGATAATTGCTGTCACAAATGCGATCAGATGGGTGCTCTGGGTTGTTTCTCCATCTGGGATTGAGGCACAGATCAACTGAGGGCTCAGAGCTCATAGGATCTTCCTCGATTTGACAGGGAGAAGTCACCTCATGAGTGACAAGACCAGAGATTATTCCTGGGGATTCTGGAAACCCGACGTCAATTTTTTCTTGCCCTTGGGCTTGTGGACCGCCACAGTGGGTCTGGGTATGTCTGTGCGCATGCACCTGGCCATTGCCCAGGGGAAACATCAGGCCCTTCTCTCACTTAAGAAACAGTAATCGAGGGCACCTGGGTGGCTCAGTTGGTTAAGCAACTGCCTTCAGCTTGGGTCATGATCCCGGAGTCCGGGGATTGAGTCCCGCATCAGGCTCCCAGCTCCGTGGGGAGTCTGCTTCTCCCTCTGACCTTCTCCCGTCTCATGTTCTCTCTCACTCTCTCTCTCAAATGAATAAATAAAATCTTCGGGGCGCCTGGGTGGCTCAGTGGGTTAAGCCTCTGCCTTCAGCTCAGGTCATGATCTCAGGGTCCTGGGATCTAGTCCTGCATTGGGCTCTCTGCTCGGCAGGGAGCCTGCTTCCTCCTCTCTCTCTCTGCCTGCCTCTCTGCATACTTGTGATCTCTCTCTGTCAAATAAGTAAATAAAATCTTTTAAAAACATAAAATATTTTAAAAAATGAAACAGTAATTGATATCTGGCCAGAAGCTTTGGAGGATTACATTTTATAAGCCACAACATACAGAGGCTTTGACTACAAATTATTCAAACTTCACTCAAATTGCCCACCTTTATTTGTGAACAGAGATATGGCACTTGTTTGGAAGACCAAGAAGGGAACTTCTGGGATAACGTGTGGTTGGTGGTAATGTTAGAAAGAGGAGTGAAATCTACTATGGAATTAATGGGCCAGGCTGTTTCAAAATATCATAGAACAGAGAAAAGGAACCAGAATGAAAACGGAGAAGAAAGGAAAATAGACAGATGTTCATGAGGGACCTCAGGCCAGCCTACTAAGCTGCTTTCCCACCAACACTGTTGGGAGAGACCACTTCTACAGAAGTAAGGCTGACAATGTGAGGCCTGGCCAGGAGCGAGTCTAACTTTCTCCTTCCATGAAGAACTGCACCTTCGCTAGACCAGAGAGTAGTCTTGAAATTTCTTGGACAAATACCAAGTTTATTTTCCTGCATAATATTCTTTGGCCTCAGATTCACATACATGAGCTGATCAGCCTCCTCAATTCATGACACAATATTAATATTACTCCCTGATATCCTATTCCATAATTTTTGACTGCTCTGTTTCCTCTGTTCACATTTTTAAATTTTTTAATTTTTTTTTAATTTATTTATTTGTCAGAGAGAGAGGGAGAGAGAGAGAGTGAGCACAGGCAGACAGAGTGGCAGGCAGAGGCAGAGGGAGAAGCAGGCTCCCTGCCGAGCAAGGAGCCCGATGGACCCTGGGATCATGACCTGAGCCGAAGGCAGCTGCTCAACCAACTGAGCCACCCAGGCGTCCCCTCTGTTCACATTTTTTAGCCCTCCTTCTATAGGCACTGATTCTTGTGTGCATGATATATAATCTTGCTGGCTGTATTGGTTTTCTATTGTTCCCTTAACAAATGACCCCAAATATAGAAGCATTAAACGACACAAATTTTTTATCTAATGGTTTCTGTAGGTCAGAATTCCAGCCACTTTGGCTGGGGTCTCTCTGTTAAGTGTTCTACAAGGTTGAAATCCAGGTATGTGCTGGCCTCAGTTTTCATCAGGGGGCTCAGGATGGGGGGAATCTCCTTCTTAGCTCATTCAAGTTGTTGGTTGCATAGACATTCTTTGTTGGCTGTTGGTGAGAGTCGTTCTTTGCATCTAGAAGCCACTCCATTTCCTGGCTCATAATCCTCTCCATTTTAAAGCTAGCAACAATGTGTTCAATCTTCCTGTGCTTAGCATTTCTCTTATTAGAATCTCTCCAACTTCCTCTTCTTCTCTCCTCTCTGCTTTGCAGGGGAAGTTGATCCCACCTCCCACCCCCCAAAGGTATAGGATAATCTCCCTACTTTCAGGTCACATGGTTAGAAAACTTACTTTCATCTGTAAAGTCCTCTTTGCCATATAAGATCACATATTCACAGTTCTGGGGATTAGTGAGTGTTATCTTCTTGGAGGTCATAATTTTGCTTACTATTATGACCCAACTTTCATTTGCTTATTTACAAGAATAGCCTTAAAAAACTATCGTTTTTCAGAGTCCATGGTTTCTGAAAGACAATCTGAGGGTTTTGAAGGGGCGGGGGGTGGGAGGTTGGGGGAACCAGGTGGTGGATATTATGGAGGGCACGCATTGCATGGAGCACTGGGTGTGGTGCAAAAACTATGAATTCTGTTATGCTGAAAAGAAATTTAAAAAATTAGATTAAAAAAGCTGTATTGTTTGTATATATCAAAAAATTAAAGGGGCACCTGAGTGGCTTAGTTGGTAGTGTCCAAGTCGTGATTTTGGCTCAGGTCATGATCTCGGGGTCCTAAGATTGAGCCCCACATTGGGACCCATGCTGGACATGAAACCTCCTTAAGATTCTCTCTCTCTCCCTCTGCTCCCCTACCTCCTCCTTCCCTCCGTCCCCTCACTAAAAATAAAATAATAATTTAAAAATTACGGAAATAATTTTGTGCTTTTAATCTTACTTTCCTTTATATAAGATCATCTTTTTAAATCTTTCCTGTTCATTATTTCTAACCCATATGTAGCATTCTTTCATAGACCTATATGAAATACACTACGTTTTATTTATCCATATTCCTAGCATGAACACCGCATAAACAGAGCTGCAGTGAATATTTGTGTCTGTATCTCAATATGGTCCTATGTGGAAATTCCTGCATGACGTTACATTCATGAATAGGTTTGCTGGGTATCAGGTGAAGCACGTCTAACTTCACGACATCTGGGTTTCCAGAATGCATTCTAGAAAGGATGTCCCAGTTTGATTTCCCATTAGCAAGTACATCAATGCCCATTTCCCCACATCCTTGCCAGTGGTTTCCTTGCCAATATTCAATCTTGGCCCTGTCACTTTCTTGCTATGTACACTTTGGTTAACATACTTAACATCTATTTCCCTCAGTTTCCTCCCTTGAAAATGGAATGACTTTAACTAGCATCTTCTTTATAAAAGTATTATGAAGGTTAAAAGAGTTTTGCTCAGAGCAGGGCCTGGCACATAATAGGTGTTACTGTTTTAGTTGATTTTCAAATATTTACAATATACAAGACATAAAGTTGCAATGTTTTGGTTTTAATTTGCATTTTTTTCATGATTGGGGGATAGAACATCACTTCATATACTTATTAGCTGTTCTGATTTTCCTTTCCCTTTCTGTGACTTGCCTATTGTATAGTGAATAAGGGTTTCCAGTGTTTCATGGCCTGTGTTCATCCTCACAAATACCAAAGCCAAGTCCTCCATATGTCTAATATTTAAACTAGCTTACATACTGTGAACTGTGCAGGAAGATTCTGCCCTTGGAAGAGAATCACTGACAAATAACAGTTCTTGTTACGCACCGGTGTGTCTCATAAGCACCCCTACCATGCGATCGTGCTCTGCCTCAGTCTGGTCTTGTTCACTCTCCACCAATAGTTAGCTTCACTGCTTACAGAATATCACTGTTGGGGCATCTGGATGGCTCAGTCAGTTGAGTGCCAGACTCTTGATTTTGGCTCGGGTCACGATCTCAGGGTTGTGGGATTGAGCTGCGTGCGGGCTCCCCCCTCAGCAGAGTCTGCTTGAGATTCTCCCTCTCACTCTCTGCCTGCCCCTCCCCTGACTCCCTCTCTCTGTGTCTTTATCTCTCTCTCTCCAATAAGTAAATAAAATCTTAGTAAAAAAAAAAAAAAAAGAATATTACTGTCATTAGGGTTGTAGATTTGGTTCTGGTCTAGTTATATCCCATTTATGCTCAATCTGTGCCTCAGGGACAAGTCTGTGGCCTCACCATCGATTGGTCCCAAAGGGGAAAGCATCAGAGAGGTGAGAGACTGACTCCCTGTTACTCCATCTCCACTGCCAGAAACACAATGGAAGGCCGGACGGGCCACACAAGACATTATTGTGCAGGGCAAAGACCATTATAAATGGGCTAGTCCATGAGCAAATTGACAAATGGAACTTTCTGATATGTATAGAAAGCATGATTCATAACTTAAAAACAAAAGAAATTCAATTTACTGAAACATTCCATGGAGTTAGAAATTGGTGAATTCAAACACCAGCAAAATAATGAAACAGTCTCACTTTGTAACTCAACTGGACTATTTTTCCTTTCTTAAGTTTTAACCTTGTTAATTGTAAAGGTTATTGATGTATTATTTCTGAAAGGTTGCAAATAGTTTATATTCTCTGTGTAGTTTCCGGCATACCCAAAGGGCAGTATATTCTTATGGTTGTTCAGCATTCTGTGTTTGTAAAATTTTTCAAGTTAATGTTTATTGCTTTGGGAATCTTTAATTAAAAATGACCACATGGCTCAAGAGGTAAACTCCCTGGAGGCAGGGCCCTGCAGATGAGAGAAAATGATATTAGAGTAGATGGCAGGATGTGGTCTGCTGGGATGGGAACTTAGGTTCTATGGTTTGAAAAGGTCAGGTTTAAGGAGATCTGTTGTTTTCAAGAGTGAAGAGACCCCTGCTAGACCAACTGGTGTTTGGAAGCAAAGTTTTAGCTGATTTGGAATAATTGATAAAGAGGTGATAAAGAGGTTCTCTCCTAAAACTGTACAGACCTCCAAACCCATGGTGTATAAAAAGTCCCCCCTGCAGGCTATAGTATTTGGGAAAAAATATTGGCATCCATTGATATTTGGACACACCTTTAAAAATAGTTATAGGTAATAACCAAGCACAACGGAGTGTGGATTTTTCCCTATCTTAGCTTCGAATGTCACAGTGACTTGTGAGAAAGTCGGTCCGTTTCACCCAGAGAGGAAACGCATGTGCCCAGAGCCCACCGCAGCATTCTCCTGAAGACATCTACCTGTGAGCAGCTTGCTGAGCCAGTGAGTTGTCTCAGCTCTTAGCACATGCCCAGTTATCTGTGGAAGTGAGCCTTATAATCTATGGGATGGCTTTTCCAATCCAATCAGGCAACAACTTGAATCCAGGAATCCTTTCCTGATGGAGAACACTTCATAATTTCTGCTCTGGTCAGGAATTTGTCTGACTCCTCTGTCTTGGAGGATTTCCTTATGTTTCCATTTTGCTCACATTTCCCAGGGACAGTCTTCTAACCAAATGTATCAGAATATGGTAACAGGAAAATTTTGTCTTTACTTTCCATAAATCCAACAACCTTAGAACAATAAATTCTTGAGTGGAGTCCCTGCTACAACTCAGAAGACTCCAGTTAAAAGAGCTGTTGGTAGAAGGTCATCACCTAATAAAGGGAGTGTCCATAAATCATAATTAAGAACAATAATATCTACTAATACTTACTAGAGATAACACATATTTTGAACAGCGTGCTAAGCCCTTTAAATACATTATCTCACTTAATCCTTTCAAAGATCCTATGATGTCAATATTATGATCATTATTTCCACTTTGCAATGAGGAAAGTGAAATATGAAGATTACTAACTTGCCCTAGCTAATAACTAAAGGGCCTGGTATTAAGCCTGATTTTGTGTGATTCCAGAGCCCCAGCTATCAATCGCTACTATATTAACTGCTGCCCCAGCTGAGAAAGTTTAGGTTTTATCACCTATTACGTATGCTGTGAAGGATGCAAGGGAGATTGCAAGTGTTTATAATGAGGGCCAAGACAGTGGTTCAGGCCATAAGTACTCAGTCTTTGGCAGAAGACTGTGGGCTGGAGTTGTCAGGGAAGTAATTATGTAGTAAGTGGGTCTGGAAAAATGGGGGAGGATTTGTCCAACACTTTAAAGAAGAGGATGATTTCTGGACAGCAAGGTAAACTAAATAACCACCCCCAGCCCGCCCAGAAATCCTTAAAAAAAAAAAAAAGACAATTGAGTCATATAATAGACTATCTTATGACCAGTGCCCAGGATAATACTATGAAGTCCTATGACAACTTTTGCATTCTCAAGAAAAGCTGTTATGTTATCTCTTATTCCAAGAGACAAGGAAAGATCTATATCTGAAAGACCTGCCCTGAAGACCCCATTCTAAAGCCTTGTGTAATGAAGCTAGTCAGATACCAAGGTTCTTATTACCTTTCAACACGTGGGAAGATTTCAAAATGGCAGCTGTTTTGACATATCCACGATATTAATGGAATTTTGTCTAGAAGGAAATAATTTACTTAGGCATGACAACTCAGAAGCAAGGATCAAGAAGAACTTGGGCTGCTGATAAGAACATAGGTCTCCTCTTCTGATTGAAGAGGTGATATGATGGAAAGAAGAGTTTGCCTTTTGTTGGTTGTGTCCTCTGGTCCGTGGCATGGTCTTCTCCATCTTGAATTATTGGGTGACATAACATGCGCTCTAGCAGAACACATTATTATTATTCAGGAGCGAGTGACTTGAAATTGAAATGCTCACATGGTTATGAACTCCAACAGCGTTAAAAATAAATCCCTTTATCTGTTCTACATTCCTGGGTTGGTATTCTTTTCCATTGGAGCCCCCTTTAAAAGATGTGTGGCCTGCGCGTTGAACAAGATCGAATGTGACTTTGCAAAAATAGAATGCCTGGTGTCTCCTCTTTCCCTCTCCACTCGACAATGCAAGATAAATTCACTCCACGGGAACCTTTTGTGGGCTGTACTGCTCAGGCAATTTGCAGTTTTCTGGGGGAAAGGCAGCTCACGCTACATTTATCACCCCCTGCCGCCGGCTACAATTCAACCCACTTCGAACCACTGAGCAGAGGTGCTGATGGGGGCTCTGGCATTAGAATTCCACATCATAATGGAAGTGCAGGGAAGCAAAAGACAAATGTATCTGGACCACTCCAGGTCTTCACTAAGGAAAGGGTCAAAAGTATGACACTGGGTGATGGGGACCAAAGATAAGTGTTTTGCAATAATAAAAAATATGATTGCATTCTTCCTCTTCTTTTATAGTTTTCCTTCTGGTTATCCTCACTCAGATAGTGAGTTTTCTATTTTTATCAGAATTATCAACTCACATTGTGAGCAGTAGCCTCAATTTCACTCTACAATCCCTGTACAACACAACATTGCCCAAACAAATAAAAAATACAAGGACGTGACCCATCTTCTTTTTCTTCTTCTACTTCACCTGGGGCTTGTTCTCTAAAACAACCAGACAGGCAGACAAAATGAACAACAGAAAATGGGTATAGCTGACTGGTTGGGTGGGGTTAATGTGTTAGCCAGCATGGGTTAGGTTATGCTGCAGAAGTGAGCAAATCTCCCAAATCTCTCCAAGCCAAAGTGTATTTCTCACAAAAGTCAAGGGAGGAGTCTACATTACGTGGCTACTCAGGGACCCAGGCTGATGGGGCACAAGTTTATTGTGGCACCATCTAGAACACACAGGCTTGCCAAAGGTTCTGGCAGAAGAAGAATCTGCTGGAGTGTCTCCCACTGGCAATGAAGTTCTTTGAAGCACATCTTTTCCAATCATAGTCTATTGTCCAGAACCTGTCACATGGTCTGCTAACTGCAAGCAGTTGAGGGAGGATAATGCTCTTGTGTGCCTAGAAGGAGGGGTGAATTGGTCATGGGTGAACCCTAGAAGTCTTTCCTGCTGTTGTATTATGTCTCTACTCTAGGTTGGATTAGTGAAGTAGAACTAAATGGAATGATGGTGTTTGTTTGTTTTAAAAACGTGATATACTTATCATTTCTTTTTATTTCCAGTTACAGTGATGTTCACAAATGTTCACACAGTCATAGGATTTTGGTACTAAAAGGACTAAATCAATCTCTTATTTGAAAGGATAGGAAGACTGAGGCCTGGAGAGGTTGTGACTTGTCCATGGCCTCCCCATTGTCATCAAAGACAAGTTAATTTTCAGGCTAGTACTCTCTCTACATCAAGTTGCCTTCCCTTGTTGTATCCCTTGGGTGGCATCAGCGTGGGGGGGGTTGGTCTCAGAAGGCAATGTGGTGCAAGTCTGTCCAATAATGAAAGTGAGATATGATGAGGCTCGGTGACAAAATGGACTGCATATGACTTTACTTGCAGTCTTACCACCCAATGTATTCATTGCTTTGTCTAGAACTGACATATTTTTACATTAGTAACCCATTTTTCTATCTGTTATTATTATGTTTGACTTATTAATTATCACATTAATAATAAATTTTTCCTTTTAATTCATCTCAAGGTTCGCATTTCGTCCTAGGGCCCTGCCTTGATCCATGGCAACACATCCTAATGATTTTATGCCATGGCACACATAGAAAATATTAATATTGGAGAGTATGATGGAGAAAGCCAATGAGGCTGTTCAATCCTTGGGACAATTGCTCATGAGTTCTGGCTGCTTCAGGGCCCAGTCTAGCCACCTGAGGAGCTGAGAATCAGTACCTTCGCACACCCAGTAACCCAGCCAGGATGTGTAGTTGGAGAAGATCTGGCATTCAGAAAAGAGTGCTGAGCTGGACATAAGCTTATCTTTCACACTGGTTGGATTTGTGATCAGAATTTTATGTCTGTGTTTATCTGTGCTGATGTGAAAGCGGTATTGGTTACAAGTGATTGTTAGAAGGAAAAAAGTCACCTCACTTTGACCCCACTTGATTTGGGAAGATTTCTTGGAAGAATTAGATTTTTAGCAATGTTTAGGGAATGGCTACCCACACCAAGTTGGAATTCACAAGAAGCTTATAACCCTGGAGTGCTTTGGGGCCATTCTGAGGTATAATGAAGCCATTTTAAATAAGGGATATTTTTAGCATAAAATGCTTAACAGATCAAATGCCCCTAGGCTTCTGCCGGTTTCAGAGGAGGCAGAATGGGGAGCCACACTGATGAAACACTGCTAACAAGCAAATGTTCCCTTTTGGCTTGAGGTGAGCAGCTCACGGGGTGTAACTTAGGTGGAAACACTTTGGTGGTCAGCTTAGGTAATGAGCATCTGCTGGGAAGAACTTGTGAACATTATTTGTGCCAGGGTCTGTGCAAAAATATCATTTCCCTTTATGGTGTGGGGTTTGAAAGGAAAATGGCATCCCATTGGATAAAAAGGGTTTGATCACTGTCTAGCCTTATCTTTTTGGTCCTTTGTAACTCTTTTCTATATCACTGTTTGACATCTATCATTAGAATGCTGCCAGACAATTTTCTCCCACCCTTTCTACTACATGGAGGTCTCTTTGTTAAAAACAGGACACTAATGTTGTTTCAGCTGGGACTGAGTGTGTGTGTGTGTGTGTGTGTGTTGAGTATGGACATACTTGTTTATGGAGCATGGACAGAAGGCTGGAATTTCGTCCTAACATATTCACTGACTCTCTGCCCAGCAACCCAAATGCTGTGGAATAGACAGAAGTAGGTCAGGACAGGAATTGTCCTATCTCAGCATATTATAAGGTGGGTGTGACAAGTGAGTGAGCTTTCAGTTCAGAGACAGAAGTAGGAAAAACCAGAGATGGGTAGGGTGACCGTGCAATTTATCATCCATACTGTGACACTTATGAAAATGAAAGGAGGTGCTATTAATAATTATACTGGGACAATGTGTGTAAATTAGGGCTGCCCTAGGCAATCTGAAATGAATAGTGAGTGTGGGGATGGGCTAAGTGTCAAAATGCCAGGAGAGGAGCAGCCACATAATAGAACCTCGTCTTTCCATTGGAATGGAGTCAAGAGCATGGCCAATGCTATATACTGGAATAACATAATGAAATCGCTAAAGACTGAATGGGTTCAGTGAGAGAAGAAAGGTCTTCCATGGTTAATAGAGACTTAAAAGTAAGTAAGAGCTAACAAGAATTATGCTTGGAATGTGGGAGCTGCATAGACCTGAGTAATCCAGGGCAGTGGGTTGTTAACTCCTTTAGAAGGCCAACAACTGTCTCCTTCCACTACAGAAATCTTTTCATCCAACTAAAAGGCAAAGTTCCTTATACTTGACATCTGTTGACAACAGGAGATCCACTTAAGAAAGAAGCAGTCTAGCACTGCCATGTATAAAGATGAAGTGCTAAGAGTACAGGGCATTTCTGGTAGAGAGCTGTCAGTAATGATGGGGATAGTCCACTCGGGCAACACCCTCTATATTTCTTTCCAATTTGTATTCTACACCCAAGACTAATACTGGATACAGTAAAGTGAAAAATAAAAGCCCGAGAATGTCTATAAAAGAGGTCTTCTTTTTCAAGATGATACATTTGAAAAGGCAAGAGTTTCTTGAGAATCCTATGAACGCTGATCTTTTAGGGGAAAGCACCTGACACTCAGCAGACCTCAGATTCATTCATTCATTCATTCATTCATTCATTCATTTAATTGAGTATGTACTATTTTATTAATTGAGTACCAACTAGTAGCTAGGTCCATACTTGAAACAAGGGATATGGAGAGAAATGAAACATGGCCCCTGCTTTGGAGGAGCAGTCATTCTAGTACGAAAATCATGAGGAATTACACTGTAATAGTAAAGTGCTGGTATAGGAAGGGATAAAGTATTAAGGAGAGTCAGACAAGTGACCATTTGGGATCAAGTTTGGAAGATGTGTTGGACATTGACAAGTATATCAGGTAAAAAAATTTTAGCCAAGTGAGATAACAAAAGGAACCAAGATATAACAAGGACGTGGAGTGTTTTGGAAGGGGATACATGCTTAGCCAGCCTGAAAAGATGGAGTAGGAAGACAAAAGCAAGTGGCAGAAAATTAAGTCTGGGTTGTGTTGGGCTCCTGGATCTGTCAAAGTACAATGGTGACAACGGAGGAGACTCTAAAGACCTGAGAAGAGAAGGAAGAGTATGAGAAGCTATCAATCCAACAGAAAAAGAGAAAAACATGTAGGAGAAACATAGAGACATAGATACCCATGGAGAGAGGAGCACAATTCTCAAAAGAACCATTACAAGGGCGAACAGGCACACAGTTTGACTTCCCTTAACTGCCTTTCTGAGCCTGGGAGATGTGGCTGAGACTCGTGATTCTGGGGCCCCCGAGACTCAGCACAGATGTTAGGTTAATGACACCACAAAGCCTTCCCATAAAGGGACAGACCCAGCCCATATCTTGCCTCTAAGAAATATCTATGGGTAGACAAAGCAGAGTTGGGGTTTTTTTTGTTTGTTTTTAAAACTCTACTCTTCAAAGCAAAGATGGGGACCCAGTACATGGGGAGGGTGAACTGGGCTTTGTGGTTGGAAGCTCTGCCAGGAGCACAGGGCCCACCCGTTGGCAAGTTCTGAAGCCAGGTTTTGAGGAGGCTGTCAAGGAAAATGCTGGTGCTTTACTACAATGCCAAGCTACCTGCTGGCACAGATTAGCCTGAAGAAAAGCCACATTTACGTGAAACAAATGTAGGTTCCTAGATCCTGGGCCACGTATTTAATAAGTGGCTTTTAGACCCACTGTGGTTCTGCTCACTCATTGTCCCACCAGGCTGGCTCCCAGGCAATCCAGATACAGATAGGAACTTGGCTCCTAAGTTTAGCTCACCCCCATCATTATGGCAATGGAATATACAAACCCAGATCATCAAACAAACACCAGACACAAGGGTACATTTCTTATTTACTCATTTTGCAATTCTGCTTCTTTTGGGAAAATGAAGATTGTTGCCCTCATCCCAGTAACATGTGACTGTGATGAAGGCCACAAGGAAAAACAACTAGCTCTTTTAAGCCTGATGCAGGCTGGTGGGGGCTGAGAGGGCAAGCAAGTAGGGTAGAGGGTATGAGACCAGAGCCCTGCAATTCTTATTTTTGTCCTTACTTCTCCATTAGGACACATCAGTTAAGAACACGGTTCCTGTTGGTCACAGGTATATGACTCCCACCCAGAGTCTTGTGGTCATTCATTACAGGGGTAGGGACAAAAGTGCCATTCATTTGCTCAATAACTATTTATTGAACAATGATCACATGCCAGGGACTGCACCCAGTGCTCTGGAAACAGTGACAAAAAATATGGCTAGTGTCCATCTAGGGATTTACATTCTGATGTAAGATATAAGCAATGAATGAATGAATAAGAAAAATAGTTACAGATTATAATACCTAACACTCTTACATAGAACATAGTGGCCTTGTTCTAAGTGTTTACATATGCGTATTTTGCTGATTGCTTTTAAATTGTTCACATTAGACCATTCTTTTTTTTATCTTAACCATATATTTTTTTAATTTTTTAATTTTTTACAAACATATAAAGTATTTTTATCCCCAGGGGTACATGTCTGTGAATCGCCAGGTTTACACACTTCACAGCACTAACCATAGCACATACCCTCCCCAATGTCCATTACCCCCCCCCTTTCCCGACCCCCCTCCCCCCAGCACCCCTCAGTTTGTTTTGTGAGATTAAGAGTCACTTATGGTTTGTCTCCCTCCCAATCCCATCTTGTTTCTTTTCTTCTTTTCCTACCCCCCAACCCCCCATGTTGCATCTCCACTTCTTCATATCAGGGAGATCATATGATAGTTGTCTTTCTCCGATTGACTTATTTCACTAAGCATGATACCCTCTAGTTCCAACCACGTCATTGCAAATGATAAGATTTCATTTCTTATGATGGCTGCATACTATTCCATTGTGTTTATATACCACTCCTTCTTTATCCATTCATCTGTTGATGGACATCTAGGCTCTTTCCATAGTTTGGCTATTGTAGACATTGCTGCTATAAACATTCGGGTGCACGTGCCCCTTCGGATCCCTACGTTTGTATCTTTAGGGTAAATACCCAGTAGTACAATTGCTGGGTCATAGGGTAGTTCTATTTTCAACTTTTTGAGGAACCTCCATGCTGTTTTCCAGAGCGGTTGCACAAGCTTGCATTCCCAAAAACAGTGTAGGAGGGTTCCCCTTTCTCCGCATCCTCGCCAGCATCTGTCATTTCCTGACTTGTTAATTTTAGCCATTGTGACCGATGTGAGTGAGGTGATATCTCATTGTGGTTTTGATTTGTATTTCCCTGATGCCGAGTGATGTGGAGCACTTTTTCATGTGTCTGTTGGCCATCTGGATGTCTTCTTTGCAGAAATGTCTGTTCATGTCCTCTGCCCATTTCTTGATTGGGTTATTTGTTCTTTGGGTGTTGAGTTTGATAAGTTCTTTATAGATTTTGGACACTA